>MU400512.1:676904-720793 GCA_022578965.1 Xylaria sp. FL1777
GCCCGCCCCCCCCCCCCCCCCCCGCCCATACCATTCCTTATTTCAGTATCTGTTAGGGATTCTCCGTCTATAGTCGTTCCTTGCACCAGCTTACTGAAAAGTACTATATTCAGAATGTTAGCTGTACTGAAGTTGCTTCAGTGTTTTAAAACAAACTGACACGGCCTTCCTTCATCTTTACTTTCTATTTCGTCCCTCAGCTTCTGTAATTTCGTACTCGCGTAGCTCGTTAGCCGTTTTGCAATCGTTTTCAAGGAGTCGCTAAAGCCTGGGAGCGGAAACGGAACACTGTAAGACTTCATTAAAATCCATAGCCTACGCCAATCTTTTGAGGCTTTTCTGGTATTTCTGTATTCATTTTTCTTCTTTTTCTTTTGAGTATAATGGGCCTATGTACTGAGAATTGGGACATAGAATTTCCTCTGAATAGGGAATAAAACATGGGAAAATATGACTTACTGGTATAAGATTGGCATCAGGAATGTCAGCTGGGATGCAATAGTGATGATGAATCCCACAGACCGAAGATCCTTGATATAAGTATCGATTTGCTTCTTTTGATTAGTATATAACGCCCCAGTAGACGAGTTTCCTTACTTTGCCGTTTTCAAGCGCATGAAAAGACTCTCCAAAGGTCAACTGGCCAATAATGTCTGTGGTCATGAACATCCACCATTTGTAGACATCTACAGCCTTTCTGGTTCTCATTTCCTGTCCCATTCTTTCAACAGTGAAGCGGACTTTCTCTTCGATCTGCGGTTCCATTGCCTTCAAGCTATTCTCGGATAATGGCTGAGATAGCAATTTTCGATGCCGGCGATGAAAGTTTATATCCTGGGTATTGAGTATATTCTCCTTCTTATAAGCAATCCCCAAGTAGAAATCTGTCTTTATGAAATCGGCTTTGACGCGATGGATTTTTTTCGTAGCCTCGATATCAGCTACGTCGACCTCATCCGGCCCTAGTCGTACCACCGAACCTGCAGCAGTTTTAACCCTAAGGACTGTAGTTTAAACAAAACATTACTATTTTTCCTTACCATACTTGTCATGTAGTTGATCAACATAGATAGGGCCCTCCCCCCTAATAGTCTTCATTTTCACCACGACGTTCGTCCACTTAGTGTACCATGGGCCAGGAATGTTGGCTAGGGGTGCGAAGAGCAGGCGGCGAATGATGACCTATGGATCGTAAGTTATTAAGTAAAGTAGACGTACAGGGTGTAAAGGTAAAAGTACCGCAAGGATAACCGCTATAAGTGAAATACCAGCAGTTTGGCGCAACCCAATGCTACGGAGGTCATGAGACTCTAGAGCATTCATAATGGCGGCGAAGTGTCTCTCAGCTTTCTACTAGTAAGTTGATTGTTGCTAAGCTATGGGTTCACCTTATTTCCTTCATAACTCACAGGAAGTCGAATTTTTATAGAATCTCGAATTCTAGGGATGTGAATAATCAACAAAACCCTCGGCTTATGTGTATCGCGGTCGACATGTATATGCCTGGTATCATGACTAGGCTCCAACGTGTTGCCCGCATTTAAGATTACTGATACAAAGAAACAGCTACTCTCGGACAATAGATCTTTACAGGTTCCCGTGGCTTAAGTTGCACCTTTCTCCGCTCCTACTAATCAGTGTGAGAGGGTTTTAGTAGGGCTGCATCATCTTCGTTTAAACTACCATGGAGTCGGCCGGATTCCTATGCCGGGTCAGCTGAATTTCCAGACTATTATATACTCTTTCCCTCTCTTGAACCTTCATCGTCAACTCATCTGCTTGGCATATTACGGCATAATGATCTAGCTTTATAGTTCTCAGTCTCATGAACTATTCGACGCATTCAGACAGCGGCTCGTCACTTTGTTCAGTATCTGATACATATAGATGCACTTACAATCACATCGTTATTTGGTGTGGACATACGAAGTTATAGCCAATGCCCTGCAGCTATTATAATGACTATTGAGAGTAATATATGGTAATATAGTAATTGATGTTGTATGTAGCTAGAGGTACAACCAACGTGTAGTGCCCAGTGATGCGATATGATGCATGCAAAGTGCGCCGGCGTGATATATACCTATGTAATTTATAGTTGCTTTTAAAATCTAAATTTATTTTTAATCCTGGGATGTGGCGAATAATAAGAGTACTGGTGGCTGTTCTTTTTATCTCTAAGCTCATCATTATTATCAGGCCACTAACCCCAACAGATTGCGACAACTTGTTAGTATGGTATAATTGATTCCATGATACGCTCGCAGAAATGAACAAGTAACCTGTATATGCTAGGATAAGTTATTAAGAGTTAGCTGTCAAGGATTTTAGAGCCCCTTGCGCAATATCAGTAATCGTAACGCGGTGAGAAGGTCAGAAGAATTTCTCGGCAGGGATATAACCTCCCTAGGTACCTAAACAGTTGACTAAAGCGTAGTCTTGTAATTAGCGAGTTTTTCAATTTATTGCATATACATGCTGAGGAACCCCTGATAGGTGTTTTCAGTTCCCTGACCAATAAACAGAGGAGCATGTTTCCTTTCTTCATTTACTCCTAACCTCGGACAATGATGCTCTGTATATGGCTTCGGTAAACGAGCTACTAACTGAGCTACAAACACTTTCATTAGGAAACAGCTGGGTACCTAGGTACCTGTGATTAGGCCCCTATTCGTTAGTTGAATATGCGCTTAATAAACACGTCAACATTCAATATCCACGAGTTCCCTGGCGACAGCATTGAGGACTATGCCATCTTGTCCCATACTTGGGGGGAGGAAGAATGTTCTCTCCAGGATATGTCAAGCGCGGACGTTGAAACACGGAAAGGCTACGTTAAGATCAAATTCTGTTGTCAGCAGGCCCTAATTGATGGTCTTAATTGGGCCTGGGTTGATACGTGAGTGTGCAATGGCAGCTTACTGTGGATAGCTGAACTGAACATCATGAAGTTGTTGCATAGACAAAACAAGCACTGCGGAACTATCGGAGGCCATCAATTCCATGTTCAGGTGGTATAGCAACGCAAAAGTATGCTATGCGTATCTAGCCGACGTCACACACCAAGACGGGCTTGCTTCCAGTCGATGGTTTAGCAGAGGCTGGACTCTGCAAGAGCTGATAGCACCTAAGGTCGTTCGATTCTACTCAGTCGACTGGATGTCTTTGGGCCTAAAGTCTGAGCTAAGTGTTACACTCCAGGAAATTACTGGTATCGATGCGTTTGTCCTCTCGACTGGAAACTTAAGTCGGGCGTGCGTAGCGATGAAGATGTCTTGGGCGGCGAGTCGTAATACTACTCGGATTGAAGACCAGGCATATTCGCTTATGGGGATATTTGACGTTAATATGCCCTTGATCTATGGTGAAGGCAGAAAAGCCTTTTTGCGTCTCCAGCAAGAGATCCTGCGGGTATCTGACGATCAGTCGCTTTTTGCCTGGGGCGCACCGGAAGTATTTCCCGACATGCACAACTTTCTCAAATCTTGGATGCCTGAGGCGCATTCGCATGGACTCTTCGCAGATTCTCCAGCGGACTTCTTCACCAATCACGAAATGTTACAAACTAGTTACAAAGAGGACAGGCCTCCCCCTACCATACATGGCAATGGCGTACGGGTCCAATATCCAGTTTGCACGAAAGGCGTCTACGAGTTTATTATACTGGCCTGCACCACTCGTAAGACAGCGCGAGCTTACATCGGCATCCCAATAGAGAACTGTGACGGTTTATTCTACGTGCGATGCGGCCCTCTGATCCTTATCTTTCCAGGAGATTGGACCAAAGCGTACGCTAAGGTGTTAGTTGTGAAAGAGCCCCCTGTCGGGCTCGTGACATCTCCACCAATAGCTTTCCAAATTATACGGACGCCGAATAGGACAAGAAAGAGGAAACAAGATCCTTTTTTGCTAGATGATGTGTTTTGTCTATCTCATGCTAGATACCATCCCGTTGAACACTCCATTGTTGTTTCGCCCGAACATAGGGGACCACATGCGGTATTGTTCTTTGCCTCCAGCACCGCTTTTGACGAAAAGAGACTATCAATAGATGGCGCATTTCCTATACGATCCTTCGCCATTATTCTGGGTACCTCGAGATATCCATGGGCAACATTTATCCCTATTCTACGTGATGCGCACGCCGATGCAGACTTCCATGAGATACTGCGAAAGACCCCCAGAATGGCTCGGTACTGCATGACAAAAGATCAGTTGAAAGAGAGACTTCTCCGATATGATGTGGCTGAGTTCCCCTCTAGGAATATTAGGTTAGATGAGCTCCTATCAGTATGGCCCATCTCACCGTCTGTTTACCGAAATCTGGAGGTCTCTGTCGACCTGACTATAGAACAAATCAATCTGGTAGATGAAGCTGTTTTTGTCTCAATCGACGTCTACGAGGTCAGAGTGAATCACGAGGCGTCAACACCAGTGTTTATACACTCCAAGGATGTGGTTAACATCGAAAGACCAATCCAAGAGCGTGAGAAATACTACCCGAACTGGTTGACAATTGACGAGTTAGAATGGTTTATAGATAGAATACCCTGGGAGCAACGATGACGCACATGCTCACTCTCCTTGACTATAATCTTAGACGCTCAGTTCGGAGCCACTGCTGACTCGTTATGGCAGTTCAGTCAGCACCAAAAAATGAAACTATATAGGTGAATAGGGGTTAATCTGTGGCCAACCCCCCCTCTCCATCACGACCTCTGAGCCCGAAATATTTGCTCAACTTACTACTAATAATTAATTTGAAGAGTCTTTTTAGTAATTCTATTTGTATTAAAGTGTGAACAGGACATTTGAGTGTATATAGTTGGTCTATGATGGATTCTAGTACAAGCTGCTCAACAACTCTATTTCACTCTTAGTTACACCTCTTACCCCTAAAAATGCGGCCATGATGAAGGAAATGGACTTTCATATAGGAGTGGTCCCTAAGTGCTACTGGCGGCACAATAAGGACTACGAGTCCGAAGATTTTCACCGAAGAACCACAAGGTGAATACAACAGCGGATCCGAGGACCGCGAATGCAGCAGCGAGTACCGTAGCACCAAGCCCGAAACCTAAGGCATCGAACAAATAGGGCGCGAATAAAGGGAAAAAGGCAGCAGTTAAGCTCCGTGCTACCAGGTTGGTGGAAATAGCTGATGCCGCATATCGGCTATATGCGTCAATAGTGTAAACCGACACACATCCGGAACAAACGTAGACGCCTGTACCCAGTATAAAGCTCCCAATATTCGGTAGGATCCAATGAAGTTTCCGTTGTCCTGTCCATCCCCACCATAAAAGACCTATCGGGACGAGTGCGGTCCCTATAATCATGGGGGGGACACGGAACTCGGGGCGGGCAATCCCATGATTGCGAGCTTTGAGTTTGAGATAGATATAATCGTTGAGATGGCCGGCAATGTTGACGCCGAGAATAAGACCGGCAGCAAACGATATGTAATTTAAGCTCCCAATGCTGACACTCTCGCCGTACTTCTCGGTCCAGAGAAGAGGATACTCAAACAAGAACAGAAACATAGTTCCGTATAAAAGCGCCATATATGAGGCCAGAAGTTGGATAATAACCTGCGTGGCCAACATACGGAAGGGTCGCTGCAGGTTTGTTCTCATGAGCTCGAAGAAAACCTTTGCGCTTTGGGGTGAGATGGTTGATTTAGACGAGGTGCCTTTAGCTGCGCGCCTTCGCAGTTGCTCCAGTCTGGGTTCGTATGTCTCGTGCAGACAAGTAATGGCAATAGCTATCACGACAGCCGACGCAATAGATGTGACCCAAAATATCCACCGCCAGTTGGTGCCCTCCGAAATAAAGGCGCCTAGGATAGGGCCTAAGGCAGGTCCTAAAAGGGGGGCCGCCATGTAGAAGGCAAAAGCTCTCCCTCTCTCCTCAGCGCTCCAAAGGTCGCTCATGAGCCCTCCAGCAAGTGCATCTGCCACGCTGGCCCCAAACCCCGACAGGAGTCGAAAAGCCAATATTCTACCAATACCCAGGGTCAGCAATCGTTTTTGAGAATAACACGTATGTACTTGGAAAAGCTTATAGATCATGAACTTAGCCTAAAGGGGAGCACTCGTACTCTACAAGTCGCTAGAAAGAGGAGAAGATGACTTTGAGAATCACTTACTGGCCGAGAGTGGAGGACGCTCCACAAGCCACATTCCAGATGACGAAGATCGTGCTGGCAACGATGAGGACAGGTTTGCGACCGTACACTTCAGATAGGGGCGCTAGCAGCAATGGAGACAACCCAACCCCGACTAGAATCAACGAATTCACCAGCAGCCACTGGTACGCCTGTGTGATATGTAGATCTTCCGAGATCTTCTTCTCAGCTGGCGCCAGCATCGTCTCGGATAGGGGCTGCAGGAACGAGAAGGCCGACATGATCATTGTTGCTGTCCATTTTCTCAGGCGAGGCCAATACAGGGGACGCTGGGGATCGTCGGCTGCTCTCCAGACACTCTAGACCATCAGTCAGCTTCGACAACAGTCAAGAAGTTACGATTTCGAGTATAAGTGAATAGTAACGTACTTGGTCTGTCGGTGATGCATTCGTATCCAAGCATTCTGCCCCTGCTGATATCGAACCCTTTTCGAGGCTTGTGTGATCAGTTTCCGCCTGTGTCGTTTCCATGTTGTCTTCGCATTAGAGAATGACCAGAGAGCCTTGGACTACCTAATCGTGAGCCTTGAGCTTTGAGCTTGGCGTGCAAAAGAGGGGTGAACAGGGCAATGTGAACAAAGTGACGGGGGACATACGGTACACAGAACAAAGAGGGCAAGTTTTAGAGCCTGGTGCCCTGTGCTCCAGTGCTCCAGTGCTCCTATACTCCTGTGCTCCCTTGCTTCCTACCTGACCTACCGGCGTCTAGGTAGGTACCTCCTTCTCCCTTCTCGTCAACATGTAGGTACTGCATATAGGCATCCGAAATAGTGATACATATTACTTGTGATACCTGACGAGCCCTACTAAAAGATGGCGCACCCACTAAGGTATGGTACCATTTATGCATGGTACTCGGGTGAGACTTATGCGGCTCTGGTTGGATGATCTACACCCCTCCTCCTCCTCCTGCGGTAGACCAGGCACAAGTTATGTAAACATGTCATAGCATATTACAGTATATGCCAATCACTTCTCACTCCCTTACTTACTCACCCCTATCCGAAGTTAGCCGTACGCATGAAGAGTAGGTATAACAGGACTTTCACTTTCATAGATGTTGTTGGTCAGACGTTGTTGCACTGGTAATATGCAATGTGACCTATCGAAAACGGCGGAGGCGGACTTTTGGCTTAACGGATTGACTAAGTCCTTATCTCGCATCCGCATCTCACAATATCGAAGCGCACCCAACGTTGCATGCTATCTGACGGGCGCCGTACGCAGTAGGAAACGTGCAGTCGGCCCAGGTCTGGATTCTGGGTTGTGTGTTTGCTCAACTAGGTGGGTTGTATTCTATTTCCACTCCAGTGGCCGGCGCAATTTTCGCTGCGTCTTATGGGTGATCTGGGCAATACATGGTCGCAACAATACCACCCGAACATCCCGTATTGGCACCAATCGGCACGATATATGTGAGATATATTGCAGCAGTCCTACAACATCGAGTCGCATTCATGTTACGCACCTACCTAAGTAGGGAGGTCAACAGACTGCTAAGCCAAGAAGCAGGCCAAGGCTCTAGGCATCCGGTGTGGCTTTTTGTGGCGGTGGGTTTCTGTTCTCTACCGACAGCCAAAAAAGGGTCACAGTGACCCAATGTATGTAAGCTTGATCTCACCGCCCTAAATGTGGACGTAGCGCAGGGACAGTGTAGCCTGTAATAAGAAAAACGTCATATATCTAGGCTGTTTCTGGAAGGCTACGTCTAGGTACCGTTTCCCCTGAGTCGTATTGTGAGAGCGGTCTGAGACCTGCTGCTTGCACTGATCACATTTGACTCAAACTGGTTTCGTCAATAGTTTCTCCATCGCAGTCGGATAACGGCCCGACCTGGTTTCAGTTGCTAAGACGTAATTCTTTGGGTAGAAGGAGATCTATCTATAAGCTAGCGCCGTCGCACGGCCAGCGACATGCATGTCCTGTCTTTGGATCTACACCCAGATCCTGAGATCCCCCACTCAGATGGCCCCCTCAGACTCAAACTTCTCGGAGAATATCAATGTGCGGACCTCGATGCTCTGCCTTGGCATTGCGCTCACCGGCACTTCCTGTCTGATGCTAGCATGTAGGGCATCTACCTTGATTAGCAACATCTTCGTGCGGTAGGGTGAGATCCTCCTTACATGGTGCCCGTATACCGGGTTCAGAGTCAAAGTGCTTGAATATCAGCGCCTCCTCTGGCGATTGATGCTTCAGGTAGTACCACCTCTGCTCTGGCGCGTACTTGGCATAGTAGTTGGTGCTAACACTACCTTGTCGCACCGAGTCCGTCTCTACGAGATCCTCAGGCTTGACGGTCGTTCCGTCACAAACCGCTAGCGCCCACTCATCAACGGGATTACATAGCGGCTTCCACACACTACATAAAAATGATGCCAAGTTAGCAAGAGGCCTAATAATACTGGTCACATATCGAAGGGACTTACTTGACGGCTCTGATGCGTTGGCGTATGATATTAGTTGCACTAGATGGGAAGCTGTTTTGAACACGCTGAAAAATAGAAACAGGCCCGGCGTCAATATGAGCATAGTTACTGGGAAGTAGAGGCTGAGTCTGGTCACTGAAGTTTATTCTCTTCTCCGTTGTCTCGGGTCGACTACTTCGAATCTTTGCGATATGTAAGCACAGGTCAGAACACTAGAGTTCCTGCAGGTAGTGGGCCTTACTCTCCAATCGTACACAAACACCGTACCGACATCTTGAATTTGGGAGTGAAGCATGTCCTTTACTGCAGGTAAATACTGCGTTGTGATGGTGTCCCGATCTAGAAGCTCGCTGAATCCTGGAAGATGGCGCGTAGCAAAACCATGAGTATCAAGCTGAAATTGATCGGCCCGGTCCCTGAAGTCCTGAACCTGAATCTGTCTCTCGTCCCAGACGAGATTCGTCGTTCTTTGGTCTTTGGATTCTGGGAGAAGGTCCGTAAATATTTGAAACGGGCGTTCCTTCTCGTACAGTGAGCTCCATTGAAGAAATCGAACAAAAGCGTTTTCAGTCATTTCGTATATGAAGTGAGTTGGGCCGAACTGAATTCTTGCTAGACTAGGTGACGTTTGGTATATTGGTTCTGATAATGGTGAGAGACTAGTAGAGTGTTGATGTGGGAAACATAGAGGTTAGGGCAATGTTGATGGTAATCTCAACTAAGAGTTGCTGTTCCATCGATGAAACTCTACGTTTGTTAACGCAAGATGGTCAATTTCGAAGTTTCATTCACCTAATCGAAGGCTGAAAATGGATGATACCCACCTCACTTCTCAGCTTCTGCGGCCTTTATTTGTTGCTGTATGGCCTCCGTCATATCACCTCCTTTATAAACCTATTAATAGGGTTTACTGCATGAGTAAGAGACTATCTGTCTCGAGCAGGAACCTTTAGCAAGGAACTTCGTTGTTCGCTTTGCGGAAGGGAAAACGGGTTAACAGTTCAACCGTCTGAGGTGCCGCTCATAAAGCCCCTATGACGGTCCATATCAGGATAGTCTTAGCATTAGGTTGTCATACGATACTAAACTTGCTAAGAAAAAGATCGTGGCATGGCCAACCCCTAATTCATGATAGGGGAAGGCTTCATGTATAACAGACAGGGGGGGCTACCTGGAGTAGTATCGGTCATCCTACTATTCATCCTACGGAAATCGTGACGTGGCATGGTGCAAAAGTTCAAGACATCTCAAGCATTACGACTAAGTGGGGGAGGAAAGTTTCATAGATGTACTCCCATATTCTTCGATGCCTACGACAATATAGACTCTATAAGTATGAGGGATCAGTAGCATTTGGGAGATTGAAACAGGATATTCCACCAAGCTTTCTTTCTAGACTCACATTTCATCATCATCAACTAGCTATATCGTTCAATATGTCAAACCAATACGAGGCTCTTGTGCAAGAGAAGCTTCACGAAGCTGCCCAGGACCAGAGAATCCAGCCATGGAAGCTCAGCGTCAACACCAAAGCGCCCGTTCCCTCTGAAGAATGGGTCAGCGTCAACCTTCCGCAAACAAGCGAGTCGGAGGTGGACGCTCGTGCTAACTTGTTCCCCGTTGGAATACTGCCTGTTGGGGGTGTTGACGTCCGCACGAATGCTTTTCCTGTTGGAATCCTCCCCGTTGGTGGTGGTGTCGACGTTCGCACCAACGCTTTCCCTGTTGGAATTCTTCCCGTTGGTGGTGGCGTTGATGTTCGCACCAATGCCTTCCCAATTGGAATCCTCCCTGTCGGCTAGATGTCCGCACGAATTTCTCTCACCTGAAGGAAAGGGTTGGTAACTTGTCCTGCATATCTCATACACTGCATTAGTAGCTAATAGCAGCAGCAGCAACGGCGATTTGACGATTGGATAACGATGCGTGGGGGAGTGGATCAGTCCTGGATTGTGTTCCATGTAAAGTCACGGCATGTGGCTCTTCAGCCCTTTGTTTCGTATCACACTCGTTAGCTTATTAAGCAACTTCTAAATACACACACTATTATGTCGAATATCCAGATTGACGTTTCAGTAAATTCCCTTAGTTGTATGAATTAGTGATAGGCAATAATTGTCTAGTAAGACACGACTTTCGAGCTTATACCCCGCCCGCATGGTGCAATGGTCAGTTGACGTGCTTGGGGGTGTACTCGTCATATTCTGAGGATGAATCGAATTCCGCAAAGATGACATTTCCACATCCTCTTGTTGTGTGCAACAATACATAGACCGTGCCTGACGTATTTCATCGTGGAACCCGATAGCCACACCGCTTCTTCCTATCCATTTTATGTTGACCACGAGGCAGAACTTCGCCCTTCACTAGAGATATGAGTGCCCCTTAATGAGGCAAATAGGAGTTGCAAGCAAAGGTCGCCGTTTTAAACCTGTCGATGACTAGTTACCTAAGCCGTTATCACATAACTACTCATTTATTAAAGTGCTACAGCGCTTGGAAACATCAAATACCCGACCCATACCATACATGAAGCATTGGCGCTTGACAACCATGACCCAGGGGCCACCCTCACTTAGCTTCAGAGGACTTATTGCCTCCATGTGGCCGCACCATGAGCCAGAATGTGAAAGGGCCGACTTTATTCTCGATCTCTTTCCATTTCTCATCTGGGTTCTCAGTCGTAGGTATGTTTACGTTTTCTTCAATGTACTCAAACCCATTTGCTTCATACAGCGGCCGTCCGTAGGGCGTCGAATCTAGGTAGAAATCCACTCCTGTCTCATCGGCTTTCTTGATGCCCCAATCCATAAACTGCTGTCCAACCCCCTTGCGGCGGTAGTCGGGATGAGTGAAGACAATGAACAGGTCTCGACCTGGGTAAGCAAGTGCAGACTCCTTGCCGGAAAGCGTTTGACTTACAGACATGAGGCTTCTGGGCTGCTTGGGATCGTGGCCGATTATGGTTTGCAATTGCTTTCTCGGCAAACCTGCGGGAGCCATCATCGGGGAACCACGTCGGTGCCGAAGGAGCGGGGTTGGCAAACGGATTTTGCTGATGAATATTCCAAAGAGCGCCTCCCGCAATCTTCCCGGTTGCTTCGTCGACAACCTTCTGCCAGTAGCTAGAAGGATCATGGGTATGCCATAGTTTCAAACGGTCACCAGCTTCCTTGATGGCCTCTTCACGGGCTTCATCTCCGGTGCCATGGATTGGGAAGAAGACATGGAAGAACTTCTGCAGAGGGTCTTCGTAGGACTCGAAGAGACACCTGGCTAACGCTGGGAAGTCTTTCTCAGGGTCGATTTCTTGAAGTTTCAGCGCCATAATTTAGAAACGTGACGTGTATAGGTTGCGTGCGAGATTCCGTCTTGGCCGCGGGATATCCGTTGTGGTTTTAAGTTGGGCGCCCAGCTCGATCTATCTAGGGCCTATGGGCTTTGTTTTGTTTATATGGGGCCTTAGTGGTGAGCTACGAGACACAGTGCATATACCTAAACTAAGTATTCGTACGTATAGATCGATATCCCGCTTGCTATTATAACTAGCCACCGGCCTTGAAAGCCGAGGACATTTAACTCCGTGCAACATCCAAACATACAAATTCTGAAAATAGGGGCTGGCAACAACTCCGATGAAGCAACCGAATTCCACATTCGAACCAACATGGCACGCGTTACACGCACAGCGCAGATCGCCTCAACGGCACCTCAACGGTACCTCAACGGTTGGCGCTGAAGCTTGGCGAATAGCTGATGGGCAAAGGGCGCGGAATATCCCATCCCGTTATCCCTCAGTTATCCCTCAGTCGAAGAGGAGCGGGGAAGACGGCGCAACGTCACACGACAGACACCAGCCACTGCATGAGACAATTGGGGGCCACCTGATGGTGTTGTTTGTCATCTGTCTCGCCCGAGGTCTCACACAGAACCTCACACAGAAGCACTGCACTGCCCAGATTTTGGTGTACCAGCACTTGGCATCGCAACCTCACCCGTGTGCCGGGGAGCTTTATCTTCTTGAGTAATGTATTGGAGTGCAAAAGACGCCACTGTTATGCGTGGTACTATGTGCTTTGCATGCAACGGGCAATTCGTCACGCCACGCTTACAGCTTACTACCTTGACTAGGACAGGTAGGACGCCATTTCGGTCAGCGAGATCTCGGCAATTAGCCAATCTCTACGACAAGACCTGGCCAACCAGAGAGACCTTGTCAGCATAATGAATATAGTGAATGGTACGGCACACCAACCAGCTCATGCAGTATGGTATCGCGGTCACATAAAAGTGTACCAACAGCGACCCGTTAGTTTAGGGCCTAGTCTCCCGCGTTTTTTCTAGCATGATCTCACATCCGATCTGGTCAGCTTACAATATAGTCCAATACCCCTCCATATTGGATGCGACAGTACCTAACATGCCGAGATTTCACGGGTTCCGGGCAGGCACAAGCAAAGCGCATGTCCACTACGGAGCCGCTCACCGCACGCTATACAGCCTATACTTTCCTTGCGAATGCAATGAGCGCTATTGTATTCGGCCTGGCCTGAGCCGGCTTGGTAGGGCTTCTCCTGGACTCACGTCGACGATAATAATCTGGGTCATAGATTTGGAAAGCTAACCCTCTTTGCATCATCATTTCTGCACTGCTTCATTTTTGGAATTGCTTCTCGTCTGGCCGGCCTCTACTTCAAGACTCTCGAGATGAACGGAAGAGCTGTTGCCACTATGAGCCAGGGTAGCACGGTACAGCTTATCCTCTGGTTCATCTTTGTCGTGTCCGTGTTGACCGTGGCGGCACGCCTGGGGACGAAATACGCTATGACTCGTAAGCTGGGCTGGGATGATTACATCATGCTAGCCGCACAGGTGAGTCTTGGAGCTTATAGCCCCCAGGATCAACGCCTAACTCCAGACAGACTGCATACCTTGCGCAGTGTATCGCGATATCCAGAGGCGTCGCTGATGACCTAGGAAGGCCTACAAGTGAACTAAGCAACGTGGCGGTCGACAACTTCCTCAAGGTATTGACACTTCCTAGCCACAGCTGGATGTATACGAGAGCTAATAGGTCAATGCGCAAAGGCGGAATACGCAAGCATCGTTTTCTTTATTATCAGCTTAGCCCTCATCAAATGGTCAATATCTACTTTCATCCGGCAACTTAGTCGTAGCACAACACACAAGAGGCTCGACTGGATTCTCCAGGCTGTCGTTGGCCTCTGGCTACTCACTTCTGTGTTGGTCTCTCTGTTCCAATGTGCGCTACCGACGCCATGGGACTATGTCCACGGGGTTAGATGTGTTGATCGGGTATGCTTAATTGTCTTCTAGCCAGTCACAGTCGAGAATACTAACTGCCATAGCGAGCATGGTGGGCATATGTCGAGGCTTTGAACATTTTAACCGATCTTTTCACCGTGGCGCTCTATGTTTTTATTATCAGCAACCTACAGATCCCTCGCTCCAAAAAGACTATCATTTTATTGATCTTCCTCGTCCGACTACTGTAAGTAGCACTCCCTCTCATTCACTGAAGCGATACCCACCTTTTAATGAATGCGTCTACTGACTAGAGCACAGGGTTATCGGGGTCTCTATAGCACAACTCGCGGTCTTTTTAGAAGTATTTTCATATTCAGACCCGACAGATACACTATGGTTACCAGTGATTTTGAATCAGACAGTCTTGGTCGTCAGTACCATTACAGCATGCGCACCTTATCTCAAGCCTTTCATGGAAAGCCTCGAATCTAGCGTTAATCGGGTGGAAAGCATTCACGGATCTGAAGAGGAGCTTTCAGGGAACATGAACGGATCTAGTGGGTATGGACTGGGAAACACAAACAGCTCAGCAGCATGCTCTTACCGCGCAGCCAGGTGAAACCTGACAGTTAGTTACGAGGCCAGGCTGGATATTACGAAAAACTTACGACATTTTGCTTTTTCGAAAAAGCTAATTACTAATGATCATGGAGGGGGGTATATCTCAGCTCAAGTATGTTTGAGTGCGAGATGGTTGTACAACATAGTTCTGTCCAAACCAATCCCATGTCAAGGCATGGATAGGATGGCGCCAAATACCCTGTTTTCGTTATCAAACACATGTATTAGTAGATTCTCTTGTTTTTTTTTCAGCGATGCAGATACCCCATTTCTTAGAGATAAAGAAATAACGTCAGAAATCAAAATGATATAAAACACATCATAGATGATGCTGTCGGAATCAACCTATTCTGGCAAGCCGTGATGAAAATAGTTACCAGGCCCAAACCCAATAGTATAGGGTATCCGTTACGAGATGGGTACTAGGGAACCCAGACCAGCTCATGGTTTGCTGCTGAATGTCTCAGCCCACACTCCTTAGATATTTCTTCTGCCGACGCGCCGTTCTATTCTATGCAGGTAATGAGGGGAGCAGCGCAACCGCGGCCAACCCCTGTGTACACTAATACGGCAAGCCATTTCAAAACTTGGTGGCGTACCAATATGGTGCCATATGGGTGACTATGAATAGGCGCCTGAATAGCTGCCAAACATGTGATGCGACATTGAATGTG
The DNA here is from genome assembly GCA_022578965.1 of Xylaria sp. FL1777. NCBI lineage: Eukaryota > Fungi > Ascomycota > Sordariomycetes > Xylariales > Xylariaceae > Xylaria > Xylaria sp. FL1777. Next base: position 692,084 of record MU400512.1, read on the forward strand.
TCCATTCCCATCACAAAACCGACTAAGTCTGTCTAGACTCCGGCCCGGTGGGCGTAGAAGGGGTAGACAATCAAACCCGGTATCGTCGGGCTGTTCGGTTATAGTTGAGTAATTCTTGATGATAAAAGTGAGGTAGGATTGGAAGCTGCACCGTCATGCATCGCAGTATCACTCGTGAGCCACCATGTAGCCCAAGGTTGCATGACGACTATTGGATGAGGGGGGTGGTATTCCGTTACTCGAGCTGAACTTTCCGACTGTTCAATTGGCTCGGAGCAACCCCACGAAGTCTCGGCCGCATGGTAAACGACATGGCTCCATCAATACTCTCAACGCTGCACTCGTCGAATGCCTTCTCGCTTTCCGGTTCTGCTCTCCTTCACACCCTCACCCATCATGGGTCAGTTTCAGTGGTTGGTCAATCTCGAAGGCCCCTATTGAACCTGGGTTCTTCGAAGCATTTTTACCACGTGGTTTCTCACCCTCCTCCCGCCTCCGATCGTCCTATTCGCATCATCATCATTAACTTAGGTTTTTTTTTTTTCATATTCTTTCAAGCCACTACTGTCTAAGCAGCTATGGACTCTGACAATGAGGCAAAAGTGGGCATCCAGGTGCAACCCGGTGTAACGGCCTCGGCCACTTCAGGACGTGACTCACGTGATGATATTGCGTTGGCACGTCTGGGAAAGAAGCCGGTATTGAAGAGGAACTTCGGCTTCTTGACGATCCTCGGATTTAGCTGCACGGTTCTCATTACTTGGGAGGGTTCATTGATGTAAGTTGCCATTTGAGCACAAGCTCATCCAATAAGTGACTAACGTTCAAATAGTACGTTTCTCTCGGGACTACAGAAGTATGCGCCTCTCCGATTCCTTATAGTGCAACGCTCACTCACCATATCATATTAGTGGCGGACCGTCCGGCATCATCTACGGGTTTCTTGTTGTCTGGATCGGTACCCTTTCTGTATTCATCACACTCTCTGAATTGGCCTCCATGGCGCCCACCTCCGGTGGGCAGTACCACTGGGTTTCAATGCTTGCGCCACCGGGTTACCGAAAGATTCTGGGTTATCTGACAGGGTGGTTGACCCTTACAGGCTGGCAGGCACTGGTAGCATCTGGTGGCTTCGTCACAGGCACGATGATACAGGGCCTTATACTACTCACGCGTCCGGAATATGCAGAGAATATGAAAAATTGGCATGGCACACTGTTGTTTTGGGGTGTCGTGCTTTTCGGATACACGATTAATGCAGCCATTGGAGTTCTTCTTGCCAGATTCGAAGGATTCGTACTTATTCTACATAGTAAGTAAAGTTATTTTCTTGTTGTGAGAAGTCTCAAGGACGAGATCTCTTTTTAGGCTATGATGTTAACCCAGAAGCCTCCTAACATTCCAAAACACCTACAAAGCGAGATGGAAGTGGTAAATGCTGACACTGAGACTTGTAGTCCTCGGCTTCTTTGCAGTTATTTTCCCTTTAGCTCTACTAAGCGAGCACAAGACACCCGCAGATGTATTCAATACGTTTCTAAACCTGGGCGATTGGCAAACACAAGGCCTATCATTTAGCATTGGAATCATGGGAAACGTGTTCGCGTTCCTCGGTGGTGACGGCGCCATCCATGTAAGTACTCCATCAGCCTGTTAGTGCTTCGGCCTGGTAGATCGCGCTAATCATTACTAGATGTCAGAAGAGATTCGTAACGCTGCAATGGTCATTCCGCGCTCCCTTTTGACTGGACTTGCAATCAACGGGACATTAGGCTTCGCTCTATTAATCGCAACTTTGTTTTCGATTGGCGATATCGACGAAGCGCTAGCTGAGAATCCCCAGTACCCCTTTATGGCTATTTTCCGGCACGCTGTTGGATCGACAGCCGGTGCGACGGTGATGGCGGCCATCGTAGTCGTTATGTCATTCAGTGCCACTACTAATTGTATAGCGTCAACTTCGCGACTATACTGGGCATTTTCGCGTGATCGAGCACTGCCCGGTTGGCAATTCCTGAAGCAAGTCAGTTCTCGGACTGGTATACCCCGATACGCCGTTCTCGTTACAACATTTATTGCAATCCTTCTATCTTTAGTCAACATCGGGGATGCGACGGCGTTTAATGGTGTTATTTCAATCTCCATCGCCGGCCTGTTTGGGTCCTACTTTATTGCGGCTTCATTGCTCCTTTACCGCAGAACTACCGGCGGCATTCGTATACGACAGGACGATGACGTGCTCGTTAATACAATGGGCTCAACGTTGACCTGGGGCCCTTGGCGACTTCGTGGGTCAATAGGTGTTGCCAACAACGTCTTTGCCTGCGCGTATCTGCTTTACATCTTCTTCTTCAGCTTCTGGCCATCCGTTCGTGAGGTTACAGCGGCAACCTTCAACTACTCTGTGCTGGTCTTTGGGGCCGTACTCTTGTTCAGCTTGATCTACTATGCAGGTTGGGCAAGAAAGATTTACACCGGACCAATCATCGAAGTGGGTCACTAATGTATCGTATTCGATCCGAGGTATATACAACTCAAAATTTGAGAGTTTGGGCGGCGATTTGTGTGACAGAGGTCGATATTTTCTATCATTATCTTGTGTTTTGAGGTAGAAGTCAAGTGTAACATTTAATTCCTGTTCCTGAGAGGGTATATAGGAGGGTAGATAGGAGATGGGAGATAATCAGATTAATTATGCTCAAGACAAAAACTATTATCTCCATACCTAGTAGAACCAAGCCTTCCACCTCCATCACCAATCAACGGTTATTAACGACGGGGCATTTTGAGCAGCTCTTACGTTACGACGGTTTGTATTGATCTTGAGATTGAGGTGCTCCAACTTACTGTGAATTCTATATCCATTCATAGTCTATACATAGTAGAGGACTACAAGTGAACAAACTAATCTACCTAGGTAGTGTATGTTGCATGCACAAAGTATGTACGCTGTGGTAGACTAATGCATGTACGGGAGCGGCCCGCGCTTACACTAGATCGGCCAGGCTTCGAGAGGCTTATGATGTACATAAACAAGGCGCTCATAGTTTGCGATTGGCGACTAGAGGGCCGCGTACGTACATGGAGCATACATAAATGTAAGACTTAGACTAGCATTAAAGGTTAATTTAAAACCGACGAACCGACCTCACAGGGACGCTCGTGAAAACAATGCGGAAAAGAAGCCCTAGACTAATATCCTGCGCCTGTTTGCACAATATCCAAACATATTAAATATCATGAGCCATCTTTGATCTGGGGCTATCTCAATTTACTGATGGGTACCAACTTTTTATATAAGGTTACAAATCATCGACGGTGAAGAATGAAATGATGCTCCTGAGCTTATAAATTCTCTCAAAAGGGATCGAAGCTACACATAAACTTTTAGATGATGCCCGTCAATCTTCCTGCCGGCCGATTGCGAAGGCAGCACACACCGGTGGTAAAAGGGTTAGATGCAGTGAAAGACTGCTGGGATACAGTGCTAAACAGAGGGTGTGGTCGACACCTGACTGGCATAGCTAATTGTAATATACAGTTTGATCAGTCTATTTTTTGGCTTTGGCCTTTTGAATTGGAATGACAACATTAATAACTGTAGGATTCCTACTCGACTGTGGTTAGTCTGCCAATGATATGCACAAGGATCATATTAGGCGATTTCTAAGGCTGAATATTTCATTGCGTCGGACATTTATTAATTCTCAAAGAAAAATCAAAATTTAATAAAGATACTATCATAGCTGCCTACACAAGGGGTACATGTATACCATAAAATCTACCTTAGTTATGAGCTGCTTGCCTTATATTCAACGGCAACACCATTCTCCTATGTTCCCTTGGACATTTAGCGCTAGCATGCAATTAATACCTAAGTGCCTACCTAACTCATCACGAAACCAATCACGTCATCTTAGAACCTGTTTTCATTATCTATCTAAAGCCCCGCCATCACTATCCAACGCTACGACGATAAGACTGTGTAGGTTACATAAGCAAGTACCTACCCAACAATGTATAGATATCTAAACAACTTCTTATCTTTCCCACCCCCCTGGAACCTATTCCCTCCTATATCGGCGACACGATCCTCGACTTTTTCAGGTTTGATCTTCTCGACGGCCAATTGCTGACGCGCTCACTAACTTGCTTCCTCCCTCTACGGCTTTCACAGAATCTCTGCCTGATCACCAGAACAGCGGCCTCGGCAATTGGGTCCGGAAGGAGTTAGTGAGTGAGCGCGGGGCAGGAAAATGGCGGATGCGGTGCAAGACATCGACGTGAAGGGGGGTTCGCTCGACACGGCGAAGGACCTGTTTGCCGGTGCCGTGGGAGGTATCGCGCAGGTCTTAATCGGTTAGTCAATTCTATCTGCTATTTTCGACCGAGCCATCAATCTTGAGGATGTCGAACTTTCCTCTTCCAATGGAGCGCCCACCCCCACTATGTTGAGAAATCGCAACGACAACGAGGGTCGTGATACAGGCATTGACAGCGTTTCAACAAGCCCAAGGTCCAGCGACTCTAAAAATATCTTCAATGGGACTATCAGTAGTAGACTAGCTAACACCCCAATGCCTCTTTAGGCCAACCCTTCGACATCGTCAAAGTGCGCCTGCAGACAACGACGCAATACAGCTCGGCCCTCAACGCCGCGACGACCATCTACGCGAAAGAAGGCCCGCTGGCCTTCTACAAGGGCACGCTGACGCCACTCCTGGGCATCGGCGCGTGCGTATCGATCCAGTTCGGCGCCTTCGGCTACGCGAAGCGGTACTTCGAGACGGCGAACGCAGCACGGTCCAGTAAAGATCTCAGCTACGGCCAGTACTACGCGGCGGGGGCCTTCGCGGGCGTCGCCAACTCGGTCATCTCAGGCCCCATCGAGCACGTGCGCATCCGTCTGCAGACGCAGCCCCACGGCGCCGCGCGCCTGTACTCGGGGCCCCTGGACTGCGTGCGCAAGCTCAGCAGTACCCAGCAGGGCGGCGGCGGCGGCGTGCTGCGCGGCCTGTACCGCGGCGAGGCCGTCACCGTCATCCGCGAGGCGCAGGCCTACGGCGTGTGGTTCCTGGCCTTCGAGTGGATGATGAACGCCGACGCGGCGCGCAACGGCGTCGCCCGCGCCGAGGTCCCCGCCTACAAGGTCGCGCTGTACGGCGGGCTCGCGGGCGAGGCGCTGTGGTTGGGCAGCTACCCGTTCGACGTCGTCAAGAGCAAGATGCAGACGGACGGGTTCGGGCCGAACATGCGCTACAAGAGCATGCGCGATTGCTTCGCGCAGACGTGGCGGGCTGAGGGCATGCGTGGCTTCTGGAAGGGCATTGGACCCACGCTGCTGCGTGCCATGCCTGTCAGCGCTGGAACTTTTGCCGTGGTTGAGGCGACGATGAGAGCTATCAGCTGAGAGAGCTGGGAGGGCGATGGAATGCGAGTTTCTATATCTGGGTTTGGGTTTACATTTTCGGGCGTTTGAGCATGTAGACTGAATAAGCGGACGCCAATGGCTGCCAAGCCTCTTCCTCACACGGGATATTCAACATAGAGCACGGTCAGGGCAAATAGACGCGAAGTGAGTTGTTTATAGTTGGCTACCTCTATTCACTATTCTCGACCCTCCTCTGCAATATCTTTCGTGCATTTGCAGGGGTTAATGATTCCAGGTCTAATTCAGCGAGTATCTTCTTTGCCTCCGTATTATCCGTGAACACACGATCGGTGGCTTGTTGTAGAGTGATACCTCCGGTGCTTGATTCAATGGGGAGATTTAGTAACTGTGCACCATCTTGTAGCGTGCCCATAATCAAGGATCCATCTGGGAGATAACGATCGACCAGCGAAAAGATTGCCTGTACATCTCGTACGAATTGCGCTGCGCCTAGAGTCGTAAAATTCTGTTTCAGAAGGACCTCTCCCCACAACGTCTCCTGAAGTTTTTCAAGCGCTGTTCGCCAAATTCGGCGATATACAGCCGTGCTAAGAGCGCTGGTTAAGAATTTTAAGTTTCGTTTGAGGATCTGGCGTGTTGTTAGCAACAGTTATTCAAAATTGTATCACTATGTTCACGAACTTTGAGGGGCTCATCGAGTTCCGCAGTTATTGCAAGTTGGGACGAATCAACTATTTCGATCAGTATGCATCTCAAAGGCGATGTAGTGCAGACGGCTCACTGTTTGAATCACCACTTATGGTAGTCCACTGGGGTTTACCCAAATACGGTCGGAATGCCTTCAGGTGGGAATCGATCAACGCCGAGACTAGGTACTCTTCGGCAGTTTTGCGCCGAGAGCTGTAGGCAGCAATAGTTTCGTCAAACAAGATACCCGTGTCCTCATCGGTTCCAACAGCTGAAGAAATGCGATCTTTCACAGCTTCGTGACTCATTCCGCCTGCAAGAGTCTCTTGGTGACTATTCTTACGTGCCCGTGCTTGAAGTTCTTCCCACAACGTAATGAAGAACTGAAAACAATTAGGTCAGTAAGTTGGAGGAGGCATTCAAAGCTAATACACACCTCTTCATTACTCCAGTCCCAGAGAGTAGTGACAATGTGATCGGAACTCCCTAAAACTTTACACAGCGTCTCGAAAGCACCTGTCCCTTCTAACGCTGCCGCTTGTTCTCGTGTGACACCATGCAATGTTCGGCCGATTGTTGAGGTTATAGCGGAATACGCATCTAGCGAGTCCTTGAGACGATCGTGATATTCGTCTAGTATCTCCAGTTGGATGTCGATGAGGAATCGTAGTTTGTGGGAAAATCTACGCACCCGCTCATACTGTGAGGTGACGGTCCTAAGCAGATCTGTCACACGTATAGCTCCATATGTGGGCTTCATTTTACCAGGTACGCTATAATCATAGTCAATATTCCTTGCATCAGTTGAGTTCAGTATTGCGCGAAAACGTTCAAGAGCGAATTCCTTTTCGGCCTTCAGCCAAACATCAAAGTGCTTGTCCAGGACTTCGGTTGCCAAACCCGGCCAACCCTGCTCCCGGTTGCCACCATCATAGTTAAACCTTGACCGCAAGTCATCATCCAGGTTCATTATTTGTATTATAAGGCTGCTGAGAAACTGGGGATTTTGAAGACTCTCTTTCATCACATTTTCAATCTTCTCTCTCATGACGGGCAACAGCGCCGTGACAAGGGCTGAGGCAGGGTCGACGTATATAGACATGTCTCCAACACTGGTTTCCCGAAATCGTGAAAATAATATGTGTCCAACGTTCTCTCGGAAAAAGCTTTCCCATTTTTCGATCAGTGATATGAACTGGGGAATACAAAACGTCCCGAATGCCTGCGGAGTACTGGTCGTATTGTTACCCATGAATTGGAACCTAAACCATTGCGCAAATGGTTTCGCCATCACCTCAAATGGTAACAGAGTGACGGTGGTCTCAGAGTACAGCACTTCGGGGACCTGTAGATCGACCAGTTTTTCGAAGCATTGGAGCCATTCGGAGTCCATCTCGCTGTTAGTATCGACCTCCTGCGGCCAATTGCGACTCCTCAGAACAGCCTCCATCTCTTGGGACATAATGCTCTTCATCTCCTCCCAGAGAGAGTCTGTAGTCTTTTCTACGTGTTCCACGAGGTGGGTGGCAGCACCGTCGGCAGGCCCCTGGAGCTCTCTGAGTCGCAGACAGAGCTGTTTTAACCGTGCATACGGCTCAAGCGCCGCTTTGGGACTGTGTGGAAGATGGGAGCGCGCTTCCAGCCGCATACCTTCTACGTCTTGAAGGAGCGACACATACTGATACGCCAACTCGACCTTATGGAGCTGCTTCATGGGTCCTTCGAGGCGCTGGATGGCTTCGTCCGGGGCAGTCGAGTTCGCTACGATCTTAAGACGGGCATCGATGCTCTCCTGGAGGGCACGGAACTCAGCAATGGACCGGGAGAGGCCGCCCTGGCGATCGTGGGCGGAACGACGGGCGTCCTCGAGCTCGCGCACGGCATCGTCGAGCTGGGTCTGCAGCTGGCTGCGTTGGACTTCGACGCTGGCGATCAGACTGTCGAGATTGTCGAAGTCGGCCGTCGACTGGAGCTTGTCGTCGAGATAATCTTCCAGCCGAATATCAGGCTCCGCAGAGTGCGAGTGAGCAAGCGAGCTGGTCGCCATCCTCGATTGTCTATGGTTCGACAGGAATGACATGCTGTGTTATGATAGCTTCCTTCAACGCCTTGATCCACCTACCCAGGTAGGTACCTAGGTACCTGCATTGGGTCAACTAGGAGAGACGTAGCGCTTTTAAGATTAAAATGCAATATGCGACTATGCGTTTAGTATATTCATGTTGGGGGATGATGCGTTTAAAGTCTAGAGAGGGGCTAATCTCGACCCCTCGTCCACATGGCTCACCGGCTCACCAGCTCGGCTTACCTCACCTTATTAAGTACATTAGTATAAAATATACCGTTTTAGTTGGGAATCATAATGCAAGATTGCCAGCAGTCAAAGTAGCAGGCTCATAGATACGCTCTACAATGCGATGTAGTATATATCGCTGGAATGACGACTCTATATAACCGAGGACCCTACCTCGGTCACTCTGCTCGGTAGATACCTTCTTAGTCATGAGTATCGACAGGGACGCGGTGGTCAGATAGAAGTTGCATTGTCACGCCCAAATAGGGGGCCGATTCAAACTCTACTGCCCGTGATCTACCCGGACAACCTTCAATGTGCAATTCAACCAATGACCAGTGAGACGCGGATCCGTTATCATCCCGCGCCCATCTCTACGCTATTTGTATCTAACTCACCGGGATGACGACACAGCTGCCATGTACATGAATCGCCGACTAAGAACTCTTCCTATCTTCCACGACATTAGAACCAATGGGCTTGGCGCGCCTTATCGCGATTCCTACTGTACATACGCGTAGATGAAAGCAGACGCTCAGGGGTCTTTACTCGTATTTGTCTCTACTCTTCTCCAAAATCCGGCCTGCCCCAATCTCTCATAAACCTATCTCTTGAGAAACACAAAAGTCAAGAGAATGGGCAGAAATTTCCCACGACCGCCTAGAAATGGCACTACTATCCAATCTGAATCGAAGAAAGAAGGCTGAGACGGAGAACGAGAGAAGGAGGTCGTTCGGGATCGGTGGTGCAGGGAATATTCGTATGGCAACCCTATATTTCACTAACCCTCCAAGGAATTGTTGGCTGATATGTTATCTGGCCGTTCTAGGCACACGAGATCAGGCTGTGGTACAAGACGCTTACGATCTCGTCGAACGAAGACGGAGCCGCGTGAGCAGTTCCAGTATAGAGTCACCTACGAAGGGGGGCCAGGTTCGCAGATCTTCTAGTATTTCGGATGTGTTGAAACACGCATTTACAAGTTCGAGCAAATAATTAGAGCCGGCCTGTTGTAAACTCGGTTTAATCAACATCAACAAAGCAAATAATATGTTACACGTTTGGAGGCATTCCTGCCGCAGAATATTAGCAATTTGAGGGGAAAGTTTATTAACGTGAGACTATGAATTATCAAACACAATTTTCAACCAAACATCGATTAAGCTGTTCATCCTTGTTGAATCTGATCTTAATGCGACCAAATGTATGCGAACGTCTCCCATCTGTGTCGTATTCCTCCGTCTTTAACCACAAACAAACTTGAAACCTCCTAGAGACGGAGTCACCTTGCTTCTTTCTTCTTAGCATCCCCGGTAATAAAAAGGCGCAGTTGGTAAATCTTCTACACCCTGCCACCTATTGAAGTCTGACTAAGGTACATAATCATCATCGCTAGAATCATCATCCCTTGGGGTGAGATCATCGAATATCTCGCTAACCTCGTCTGCCAAACGTCTCCAATTTCCTATCGACGCGACATGCCGCTCGCACTGCCGGAGGACCGGTTCTACTACCGGACGATCAGCGGGTAGCGCGGCCATGCACAAGGCCACGAGAGATTTGAATTCATAGCTGTAGTTGTGAGATCTGCAAAAACTTGCGGTGGCATAGGTGTAGAAGTCTGGGTGTCCCGGGATACCAGTAGCCCGGTACATAGGTCGGTTGTCCACCACGGGGTCTAGTTCTACACGTGCTAGTTGGTGCATCAACTTCTCGCTACGTTAGCATTGATGCTCACATCTAAACCGCAACATATTGAGCTTACTTCTCCTACGTTCAACATGTTCTGCGCTTGAGCTGCCCCAATACTATTCGTAACAAATTAGCTTATATTCAGGGTGAAAGTCGCAGTTTCTAGTTCATTCCGAGCTTCAAATACATACCTGCCGTCTGACTCGGCAAGGCCAAAGTCAATGACCTATACTTCCTCAGTAAACTAGTATCGCATATGATTATTATGGGTTTTCTAACTTTCACTACGACATGGCATAATTAGTTACTTTTGCTAGAGACCCCTATTTCTGCAGGAAATTAAAGGAATAAAATTGGCTCTTACCTATAGGTGATACCTGATGACAGGGCGGCTGGATGTCACGAGAATCATAATCCCCAAACATCATATTTTCCACGTGGAGGTCATAGTGACATAGTGCAGTCGCTCTGCGTCCAGGAGCCGGCAGCTTCTCCCTCGTAGATGCACGCGGATTACGGTTTGAAACGTTTGGAGGGTAAAGCATGCCCACGCAGGCACGAGTCACTAGATTTCAGTCAACTATGTATAGGCGCGAAGGAAGAAATGGGCCTTACGACAGAGGAAAAAGTACCAGAGCAACGCCTCAGATATGGCGGGTATCCCTAGTGCCTGACATCTTTCGATTAAACTCGAGCTTCAACGTGAAGAGTCAGTCGATTTATTTATCCTAGAGCGTATAAGGGGCTTTGGAAGCTGGTCCTGCTTCTAGTGCAGATTAACCAGGAATGTGACGATAGCGGCTCTGAACCTTACTTACCCGGTGCCTCGAGGAAGATATTCCATCACGAAGAATGCAAAGTCCAAATTGCCATGAGCTTGGGGGTCGATGGGCAAGCTCCAGGGTAAAATCGGAGGCGGGTTTTGAGTTCTCCTGTGTCTAGGCACCCTCCACTTAGTTCCTGAATGACGTTGATCACGAACAATAGACAAGAGTCGGATGTTGTGTTCAGATCCCCATAGTTTACGCAGGAATTCCTCCTCCGTATCGATCTCATCATCGCGTCCAGCAGCACCTTGCAACACCCCTAACGGTAACACCGCATGCTTTACAACTATCCTCCGAACCTCGTTCTGTGGGGTGGTGTGCTTGTATATTATATTGCCGGCTAGGTACCTCTCGGGTTCGTAGCCATATTGGGCGCTAAAGTAATTATTCAGGTGTACAGCCCGTACCCCGGGGACTTGGGCCATCTTGAATCTTTGGTATCTGATATTTTCTAAGAAGTGGTACCTGAATGGCTACCAGGGGGGATTCAGTAGCCCGATAATAACTGCAATGAACAAAGGGCCGCGGAAAGAGGCTTAGGGGATTGTGCCTCAAGTTGCGACCTGCGCAAACGGAGGTGTCTGTTTCAGCTTCTTTGTTCAGACTCGTTATTAAGAGTATAATAACGTATTATACTAGTACTTATGCCCTAGCACTCGAAACAAAAAGCAGTTACTTTGTCTACTTTCTCTTAATATGCATCGTGCGCGTAGCCAAACAAAAACCGCTCGGTCCCGGAAGTGTAAAATTGTTTAAAGACAACTAGGGTTTATGAGACATATTATTACTATTTTATGCATAAACATTTATAAAGAAGCCTACTGCCTAGCTAGTAAATGATAATAAAAATTTTAAAGGACAATAATTTCATTTCTCTATAGTGAAAAAAGATCGATTAGTTAAACAAGGTTAGTCTCTTCAAGTGCCAGGAAACTTCTGACCACTTTTGCATACGAGTAACCCGCCCTACAAATTGTGTCGGTCGTGGCGTATGCCTAGATTTTTAAAACGTTACTATTAAGTTTTTAATTTTATCAAGACTTGAGCACTATTCATTATTGGCCTTGTTAATAACCATTTGGCCATAAAACATGTAGCTTGGCCCGTCCCATCGTTCCATGTCGGCCTCGGTAAGGAGAGCAGAGTACATGTTGAAGACTGGTATAGCCGAGTTAACTCTCCTCATGTCATCGCATTCCCCGGCGCCAAGATATGGTCGCGGCGAGTAAGAGTTGGCGACATGGGCCATTAGGAAATCGCGAATCTGCCACGTCACATCCCTACCCTCACAGGGATCGATTCAAATACTGTCAGGGTCTATATTGTGAACTTGCACGAAGAACCTGTGTCTTCTGTTATCAGCGTCTGATCCAGCACGTAGATGTCCAAGACTATAATCAGGGGCATGGCACGCAATCGACATACTCACTCCAAGCATCTATGAAACGTCACCGCACCTTTTGGGATTAAGGGACATCGGTACTGCCTTCCAAGACAGAGACGAAAGAGAACTGTGAGAGGGCACAGATATAAAAGAATGAGAGTAGATATTGACGTGGGAGCGGGAGCGGGAAGGAGAGCAGAGGATTGAGCAAAGGGTTGTCGCAAAACGACGCCGTTGTTGCGGAATTGACAACAACGGTATTTATGGCCACCAACTCGACAAGGGTGCGCAAGGAGCTTTTGAAGGACTTGACGTCTTCGTGACTTGAGAACACAATCGAAAGTACTTACACGGAGAAACGGTATGAATAATGGTGGCTGCGGATATGCCGAGACAAAAAGCTATTTCTAATATGAGATCTAGAGGCATGTTACAGATCTTGGATACTGTACATAGGTATGTTTAAATGGATATCATATGACTTGCAACAACTCAAAAATAAGCCTATCACGCATAACTACAGATATGACGGGATGTAAAGTCGTCAATCATGGAGCACAACGATTGCTAAGTGTACCCGTAGTTTCACAAACAAGTGTGAGCGAGTCTAAGGAGGAAAGTAAAGAAAGAGTTGGGGTAAAAATGATAAATTATACGGGTGAATCCTCCATTCTTGATTCTAGATTTGAGGAGGTGATCAGCGCTGTCATGTATTAAAGTTCGTTTATATCTTCAATAGGCCGTCCGTAGTCGTTTGCTGTCTCCTGCTGTTGCTGGGCCAAAACACTCTCCTGTTCGTCTTCGTAGTTTGGCATCGTAGATATGGGTACTCTCTCTTCGTCCTCAACGCGAGGAATGCCGGCATAATCGTCAACAATCAATCGCGCAACATTCATACCCATTAGCGCACTAGTCTCCATGGTGGATATGAAACTCTCGATTCCCGATGTGTAGTATAGCCCGTCTCCTAGGATAGGATCCTGGAACGTTACACGCGGGTACTTCTGCGGGTAAGGGTGGAACACAGTGGCGTGAAACCAGGAGACGGGACTAACGACCAAGTCGTCTGCCGCATTACCCTCGTCATCAATATTGCCCTGCACAACCGATTCTGGAATCTCAACCCCGAGTAGTTCAGACAAGAAATCCGACGTGACCGCCTGTGGCGAGAAGATTTTGTACACATAATCAGGATTATGCGTACGTGGGTTCATGACTATGCGCTGTAAAGTCAATGAGTAGAATCCAGCTTTGCCCGCGCCAGCCTTGCCGGGGCGTGCCTCTTCATCGGCGCCTAGTGTCGTAAGGACAGAGACCGGGACGTCTGAGGCTGGAGGCATTTTGAAAAAGGCAGGGCTAAACTTATAAGATGATGCAAACAATGTTACGTGGAGCGTCGCATAGGGGATAGTGTCAATAGGGTGTTGGATAATATTCTCGTCTGTGGTGATGTTGGCAAATTGGAAGGGCGTTGCGATGATAACGTCATCGAAAGCTACGGGATGCGATTTGGCTTCTTCGGACGCTCCATCGATCGATTCTTTTGCTGTCGTAATCTCGTACTTTTTATCGGTATTGAGCGCAATACCTGTTACTGTCGAATTCAGGTGTACGTCTGCCCTGGATGCCTTGACCATGTTCGCGAAGATTTGCCAATTACCACCCTCAATGGCTTTGGCGCCTTCTGGTGCCATCGCTACCATAGCTCCTAAGCCGTGGATAAACTCCAGATTCGAGGCATAATTGACACGCGTGCTAGCCTGTACAATATCACGAGCAAAAGGACCGTCAAGCTACATAGACATTCAGTATTCCTGTGAATTTACTGGCGACGAACATGCCGACTCACATTATTTGCGGCTAGGAATTGCCGCCCAGTCATCCCTGTAATCTTGACAAGACCGAGCTGAAATGCCCTAGTAGATAGCGACCGAAACGGAAAGAACGGCTCTTCATATAACTTCAAGAATGTGGTAATAGTGCTCTGCACTAGCTTGTGCGTATAATATGGCGCGGTACCGTATTTCCAGAACAGGCGGGCGAGATTGACCCAGTCCCAGGAGTTGGAGTCTTGAGTGTAAACGAAGGATTCTCCATCCCAGACCCCCAGAAGCCCATCTTCTTTAATGCCGGGATCTTTCACTGTGAGGCCGAAGTCCCGCGTCGCATTAGAGAGGATATAATTCACATCCACGAAGATAGACGCGCCAAGCTCAATGGGCTCAATTGGGTCGTTGTATACATTTACCGTGAGAGTGCGACCGCCTATACGACCAGTCTTCTCGAATACGGTCACGTTAATGGCGATGCCTGACTCATTAGCAAACTTCCGCAAATGATAAGCGGCTGATGATCCGGCAGCACCGGCACCTATGTCACAGGTTAGTGCGTGTGAACATAGGCTCTTGAGTTTCATTCCGTATCCAGTAGAGTGCGTGAAGAGATCTTAAAGGGAAAATGTGCGTGAGCCGAGCCCGCGAATTTTAAAGTGCAGTGCGTATGCAGCACCCTGGAATGTTTACAAGAGAGGAGAATAAACATGAGGAATACAGACCAATGACGGCAATCTGCTTCACGTTGCTGCCGCTCCCTTCAACCCCGAGGATTGCCCAAAATGGGAGCAACAACAAGGAACGGAGGACAATCATATTTATAGGACCATTGTTGTAAATAAAGTAAAAGAATTGCGATCTAATGTAAAATGCACGAGCAACTGGATGGAATGATGTTCGGATAATGATGGAAGCTTAGGAGCTTAGGAGCTTACCTAAGTACTTAACAGCTTACTATCCCTTTAGTTGGCGATTCAGCTATAATACATAAAAAGTGGGGTAACGGGACCTCTTACATAAGAAAATAACCCAATAATACAATTATCCAAGCATTGTATCATAATTTCATTGGTTTATCTATTTATATAATGTGGCTTCTAGGCAGCACAGGCTATAATATACACCGTGCGACAATTGCTATGCAGAAACCTAAGGAGCACGGACTAGCTTTACTTAAATTAGTAGTATTTGTACATAATTTCTTAGTACTGTACTTAAAAAATGTCTTTTTTTTAATATTTACTTTTTTAAGTATAGACCTAACTTTATGTAGTAATTACAAAGTTTTAAGCTAGTATTTAAAAAGTACAAATAGCTATTTAAGCAGTTTTATAGCATTATATTTTAAATAAACTTTTATGCAATATATTAACACTTTATTTACTTTTTATTTTATTTTTTAACTTTATTTTTACTTTATATATTTTAATATTAACTTAATAAAATAGCTAAAAACAGCAGTAAAACTATAAAGCTTAGCTTTAAAAACAATAATTTAATTAAACTAACAATTAGTAATATTATTAAAAGTATTTATAAGCGCATTAATTAATTTATAGTTAATTTATAACTGCAATTTAATAAAATTAAAGCTATATTAATAAAAATATAATAAAAATTAAATATAGCACTAAAAAAACAAAAGCTAAAAAATAAAGTTAATAACTTAATAAATAAGCTTGCTAATTTAAAAAACAACTAAATATTATATATAAAATAGCTAACTAATATAACAAATAATAAAAAGCTTAAAAATTTAACTTTTAACTTTTATAAGTATTTTAAGCTTAATAATTTATAAATTAAGCAAAAATAACATATTTAAACTATTTTTCTAAATATATTTTTATTAAATAATACTATTTAGCTAAATAATTATAAAGTAAAAAACAAAATAATATTTTTAGTAATGCTATAGCTAATAAAAGCAAATTATATAACTTTTAATAAAATTAAAAGCATTTAAAATTGCTTAATTTAAATGTTAGTACTATATAAACTATAGCTAAAAAAAGTTGCAATAAAATTAAAAAAAGACTTTTATTAAATAGCTTTATTTGTTTATTATTATAATACTAGTTAAGTAAACTTTTTAAAAGCTATAATTTAAGTATTAGCTAAATATATATTATAAAATTAGCACAAGAGTGGCCTTTAAAGCAGCTTAATGCTTTTATATATACTTTGCACCTTTTTTTTTGCTAGCTAAAGCTAAAGTTATATAATAACTTACTTAGCTTATTAAGCTTACAGTAATTTAAGGCTTATTAAGCTTACAGTAATCTAAGGCTTACTAGGCTTATAGTAATTTAATGCTTATTAAACTTGCAGTAATTTAAAAGAAGTTATTACTTTTTTTACCTTTTCTTTGTTTATATAATTATATATTTCCTATATTTAGTTATTTACTTAGTTCTAGTTTTTTAGCTATTAATTTTTTATAACTGCTAAATATTAATATACTTATTACTTTTAAATCTTTAAAACCTTTATTAATGCATAGTAGTAAAAGTACTTTAAAAACTTCTTTAATAAATTACTATTAAAAATTTTATTATTACTTGCAAATTAAAATTTTAAAAGCAAACTTATTATATTAATATATAATAAGTTTGTTATACTTTAATAGCTTTTTAATTAATAAAACCTAATACATAAAAACAAATATTAGTATAAAAAGTTAAATAATAAATAATTTATAAAATAAACTTTTAAAAGTATATTAAAAAAATATTTAAAAAATAAAAATGCTAAATAGCATTATATAAATAAATTTTACTTAATAACTAATAAAACTAAATTTAAGTTATATTATTAAAAACAAAAAATTAAAAATTAAGTTTAAAAATCTTAAAAATTTTTAAAACTAGTAATATACTAAAACAACAAACTTTAGTACTTTTATTAGCTACTTTTATTAAAAAAAAAGTAGTAATAAAAAAAAAAAAGTTAAACAGTAGTAATAAAAAAAAACTAACATTAATACTAATGCTATAAAGCAAACTAGTTGCTTTAACTTAAAAAGTAGCTTAAATATTAAGCGTTATAACTTTTAAACTAGCATAAATATTAGCTATAATAATTAAAGCAGTAATAATAACTACTATTATAATAATAAGTTAAAGTTTTAAACAAGTAATTATATTATAATTAATGCTAATATTATTATTAGTAAACTTAATGCTTACTTTTATTATTGCTATACTTAAAGTAATAACTTAAAATAAAAAACCTAACTTTTTATTATTACTGCTGCTTTTATTATTAAAATTATTTATAATATTAAAAATATTAAATATTAAAAGTTTTAAATTTACTGCTTTAAAGCTTTATAATAAATTTACAAATATAAAAGCCTTTTTAATTTACGTTAAACTTTATTTAAAATAGCACTTTATTACTATTATAAAAAAGAACTAAAAAATAATAACTATTTTATAGTTTTTATTAAAAAAAGTATTAAAATAGTTTTAATTTATTTTAAAAAATTTTTTAAAAGCTAACAAATTAATTAATTTTAAGCTAAAAATAAAAGAAATTTTTAAAAATTACGTTAAGTTTAAAAATTAAATAAAAGCACTATTTAAAAATACTTAAAAAGCAAAACACGTAAAAAAAGCACTTTATTGCTTAAAACAAATAAAAATAGCAGCAAATTATGCTATAAAGTTTAAACAATTAGTAATAATTTTAAAATTGCTTAAGCTTGTACTATTTTATTTATTTTATAATAAACTTAAAACTTAAGTTTAAAATAAACTATATAAAATAAATAAACTAGCAAAAATTAATATATATATTAATATAATTATTATAATTAATTAATAATTATTTAATTAGTATTTTAAAACTAAAAAAACTAAAAAAAACAAAAAAAAAAATATTTAAAAGAATATTAAACAAAGGTTTAAATAAATTAGTAAAGTTTAGAAATAATAATCCTAAAATATATTTAAAGTTAAATGTTATAACTATAAAAAAAAAAAACATTTTTAAAAATAATGCTGATTTAAAAAAAAAAACAGAAAAAAAAGCTATAAAAAAGGAAAAATTTTTTAACTTAAAAAAAAAGTATAAGTTATAAAAGTTTAAAACAACAAAAAATAATAAAGCAATTTAAAAAATACGTTTTTAAAGCAAAAATATAAAATTATTATTTTAAGTTAAAATAAAAGTACTATATTAAATAAATTTAAATGCTTTATTTATATAAGTTAAAATAAATAAGCATATAAATATTATTTAAAAGTTTTATAGTTATTAAAACAAATTATAAAAAAATATATTTATTATATAAACAATTAAAGTTATTTAATATATAACTTAAAAAAATAGTTTAACTAAAAATAACAAACAATAAAAAATAATAAGTTAATGCAGTTAATAAACTTATAAAACTATAAAAACTTTAAACTATTAAAGCTTAAAATATAGCTTAAAAAAAAGTTATATTTAAAAAAACAAAACTATAATTATAAATAATATAGTTATTAAATTAATTATAAACTATTAAAACACTTAGTTATTAAATAAACTTAAAAAAACAAAATTTATAAAACTTTAAAGCAAAAACAAATAAAATTAAAAGCTATAAAAAATATTATAAAAAAAAAACTAATAAAAATAAACAAAATATTTTTATAGCTTAAATTGCTTTAAATATAACAAAACAAAAAAGCATTAATAATTAGCGCAAAAATTAATACGTTTTAAAAACTAAAACTAGCAATTTAACTAATTACTAAAAGTTATTATTATAACAAAACTATAATAAAAAATAATAATAATATTTTATGCTTAAAAAATTTAAAACATAATAAAGTACTATAAAATTGCTATATAGTATATTATTACTACTAATATTTATTTAATAAACTAAAAAATAATTAGTTTTTTAAACAAATTATAAAAACAAAAATATAAAACTTTTATAAATTAAAATAGTTAGTTATAACTATAGTTTATTATAAAGATTTATAAAGATTTATAACATTTAAAAAGAATTTTAACTATATTTATAATATTATTTTAAAAAAATGTAAAAATAACTACTATAAATATTATTAGCTAATTAAAGCATAATTATATTAAAAAATAGTTGCTAAAAGTAAAAAAGCTTAAAAACTATAATTTAAAACTTAACTAAAAGCAAAAATAAAACAAAGTATAATAATATTTAAAGTACTAAATAAAATAAGCATTTAAACATTTTATAAAGAAAAATTAAAAAACAAAATAAACATTTGCTAAAAAAGCAGCAAATAGCTAAAAAAACTAAGGCTTTATATAAAGTTTAATGTAATAACTAGTAAAACTAATTTAAAGTTAAACTTATATATTAAAAAAAAAAATATAACACTTTAATTAACTTAAAAGCATAAGCTAACATAATTTTACTTAAAGTAGCAAAATAAAATAAAATTCTTTAAAAATATAAATAAAAATCCTAAAAAATTAAAAGATTTAATAAAAGTATTTTTAGCTATAATAACAGTTATATACTAAAGTAAAGTAAAATAGCTAAATAAGCTAACTAAGCTAGTTAAAGTAAGTTTAAGCTAAGTTATATAATAAAAATAAAAGTATAAATATTACGCTAGATTTTAAAATATAGATTTAACTATTATGCTTAATATTATAAAAATTAGCTATAGTTGCTTTATTTGTATTATTAAATAGCTTTTTAATTAATTGTTCAATTTTTTAATTTATATATAGCTTAATTGCTTAAATACATAAGTTATAACTTATTTTCTTGCAATTAAAGTGTTATAATAAATCTTGCGTAATTATACTGCTTTATTTTATTAGTATTTTTAATAAAGCCAATTTTTTATTTACTATAAATAATACTATAAAACTAACAAACAAGCAATTTATTATTGCTAACTTATATGTTTAATTTATTTATTTATTAATTACTACAATTTTTATAAGTAAAATATAATATATTATACTTAGTTACTTTAGCTAGTAATAAGCAAAGCTTACTTAATATAAGCAGTTTAGTTATAATTAGCATAAACATTTAAGCTAATAGCTTTTAATTAATAAAGCTTAAAACAAACATATAAAAATGTTAAACTGTTTTTTTTAATTTAGCTTATAAAGCGCTTTTATTTTTTTTAGTAAAATAATAATTAAATGTTAAAATATTAATATAATCTTTAAAATAGCATAGCTAAAAAACTGTTTGTTAAAAACCCTTAAAAAGCTAAAAAAAAAGAATTTTTGCTAAAAAGCTAGTGCTTTATAAAAAAAAAAGCACAATTGCTTTTATATAAATAAAAAAAAACAAAAAATAAGCTTAAAAAAAAGTAAAAGTTGCTAAAACCTTTAAAAAAGCTATAATGCAAGCAAAACTAACGCTTATTTATATTAAATAAGTTTAAGTTTATGTATTAATATATAAAGCTATTAACAATTAAAAATATATTTTGTTTTTTAAGCTAATATAATTTTCTATTAAAAAATAAAAAGCAAAGTTTTTTAAATGTAAGCTAACTATTGCTTAAAAACTTTACGCAAAACGTAGCTATTGCTTTTTTATAGCACTTATTATTAAATAAAAAAGCTTTAAAAAAAAGAAAAAAGCATGCTACTTTTATAAGTAAAAAGCTATAAAAAAATAAAGCTTGCTTAATAAAACTTATATAAAGCAAAACAAGCTAAATTAAAAAACAAAAAAACTAAACGCTATAAAGCATACAAAAAAATAAAAGCGCATAAAAAACAAAAATATAAAAGCATTTAAAAAAAAACTCAAAAAACTATAAAAAACAAGCTAGCAGTTTTTATAAATGCAAACAAAAAAAATCGTTAAGTTTTCTAAAAAAAAAGTCTAAAAAAATAGCACAAAAAAACCTAAATACATAAAATACTTAAAAATTTTAAGCACTTTATACCTTTTTTTTTTTTTAAACTTATATTTTTACTTAGTTTATTTTTATTATTTCTTTTAGCTTATTTTTTTTATTACTTTTATATAAACTTTACTTTAATTTATTATATAGCTTAAAAGTTTAAAAACTATAGCTTAATTAAATAATTTAGCTATAAAAAATCATTAGATTTTTTTATATTAATATATAAGAAATATTAAAACTACTTATAAACAAAAAAAATAAAAATAACTAGTTTATTGTTTTTAAAAAGTATTAAAGTAATTTTATTTAGCTTAAGCTATTTTAATAATAAGCATAATGCTAAAATTAAGCTATTATTTATACTTTTTAACTTAAAACTAAACTAATATTTATTATTTAATAAGTTAAAAATAAACAAATAGCTAAATAATCTAAATGCTTCTTTTTATATAAAGCGCTTTAAAAACATTAATAAAATTAAATAAGTCTTTATTTATTATAATACTTCTTAAACAAAAAAAATAGTAAAAATAATACTAAAAGATTATTTATTTTAAACAAAAGCTTATAAACTACTTAAATAAAAGTTTAAGCTTTAAAACTTTAAGCAAAATAAGTTTATTATTATTATATTATAAAATTTTAAAGCTTGCTTAAAAGCTATATATTTTATTAATTTTAAAACTTACTTTTTTTAGCATTAAATATATACTAAAAATATTAAAGCATAAAAAAATCATTATTTTAATTTTTAACTTACTTAAAGTTTGCTTAAAAAGCTAAATTAAAATATTATTAATAAAATAATAAAGTTTTTTAAAAAGTTATATAATAACTTAAACAAAATGTTTTATAAAAACCTTTATAAAACATTAAATAACTAAATTAATAAAAAGTTTAAACTAAATTTTTACTTTAAAAAAACAAAAAAAGCACATAAAACATAAAAAAAAGTTAATTATTTATATAATTATAATTTTAACAAGCTTTTATATATTATTATTAATGCTGTTAAGCTAGCTATTAATATAACTATATTAGCTACTAAAACAATTATTATTAAAAAGCAGCAAATAAAATTAACTTAATATTTTGCTTATAATTAAAACATAAATAATATTACTAAGTAAATATAGCAGCTAAAATTAAAACAAAAAAACGTAGCAATTATAAAAAAAAAACTAAAAAAAATGCTAAAAAAACTACAAAATTAATATGTTTAGCTAGTTAATTAAAAACTATAAGCACTACAATATTATAAAATTAACATAAACTTATTAAAAAAGCAAATGTTTAGCATTAATGCTATAACTTTTAAATATTTACAAAAAAGTAAATATAATTCTAAAAAACAAAAACAAAAAAAACAATTGTTTAATTTTTTATAATAAATAAAATTAAACAATTTTTATTTAACAAAAAAAACTATTTATTAAAAATATAGCATAAATAATTATTATGTTTATAAATGCAGTTTTGCTTATAAATTAAAAAAGGAAAACATTATATATTAAAACTTTAAATAGTGTTTAAAAAAGCTAAGATTTTTTATAAGCTTTAAATATATAAAAGTTTTTTTTAAAGTTATAAAAATTAGCAAAAATAAAAAAAAAATTCTTAATGCTGCAATAAAATAAATATATAATTTTGTTTTAAATAATAATAAACTGCTTAAGCAAAAAGCTTATTATTAACTGTAGAAAAAAAACTTTATTTTAAATAATAAAGATTTAAATGCTAAAATAAAAAGCAAACAAAAAAGTTAAAAAGAAAAAAAACTTTATTAGCTAAATAACAAGTAGCTAAACTAATTTTTAAATAAAAAATCTAATAATTAAACTAATATGCTTTATAAAATAAAACTAATAAAAGCTTATAATGTTAAAAAAAACAACTTAATAAACAGCAAGCTAAATAATAGCTTTATTACAACTAATTAAAACTTTATATAAAGTACTTTTTATAATATAAATAATACTAAAATTTTGCAAAGCTATATATTAAGCAAAAAAATTAGTATAAATATATTTTAAGCTAATTATTATAAGCTTTTAACTAAAAAAGCTACTTTTTATTAAACAAAAAGTAAAAAAAAACTTAAAAAACAAAAAAAAAAGCTTTTTATAAGTTAAACAATTAAAAAAATTTATTTAAATAATAATAAATCTTTTATTTAGTTTAATACTAAAAATATACAAATAAACAATAATTTTTATAAGCAAAATATTTTACTAAAACTAAAAAACTTTAATTATTAAAAGCTTTAAGAAATTTAAAAAATAAAACTTATAAAAAAAAGCTTAAAATTTAAAAAAATATAAACTAAAAAATCCAAGAACTTTTTAAATAAAAAAACAAATGTTATTTTTAAAAACCTTATATTAGAAGTTTTAAAGTACTTTAGTGTTTTTATTTAAACAATTGCTTAAATAAAAGCTAAGTTATATTTTAAAGCAGCAAAAATGCTTAAACTAATGCTAAAAATAATATTACTACTTTTAAATAACCTTAATAAAAGCTTAAATTAAAAAATTAAACTAAATATGCTATAGCTTATTTTAAAAAAAAAAGCAATAAATTAAAATATAAAGCTTAACTAAAAACTTTATTGCAAGAAATCTTAATTTAAATAAACATAAAAAATGCTTTTTTTTATAAAAGCATAAACTTTTTAAAAAACAATATAAAATTTTAATAGCTAGCAATTAAAAAAGCATAAAAAAGTTTTTAGCTAATATTATAATTAGCTAGTTAGCTTAATAAACATAAATCGTTTAATAATACTTATAAAACTAGCTTTTTATTAAACTATTTAGTAGTATAAATAAATAAAAAAATAAAATATAATAGTTTTATTATATATATTTATATGCTTTAATTTAGCTTTATAGCTGCTTTTTTAAAAAAGCAACACTATAAAATAATAAAAGTTCTTTGTAATTAGAACTAATAAAATAATTAAGTAATATTATTTTTTGCTTATATTGCTTTAAATTTTTAAACGTTAAAAAATAAGCTAAAGTTTAATAAAATACTTTTTAAGATTTTAAACTAATATAATATTATATATTTATTATTTAAAAATAACTTAAAAAAGCAAAAGTTATTAATTGTTATATTTATGCTGCCTTTAAAAAAAGTAATATTTTTAGTTAAACTTTAGCTTAGTATTAATTTTACGTTAGTAGCGCTAAAAAAAAGAAATAAGCTTAAAAAACTAACATAACTAGCATTAATAGTTTTAAAAAGCGCTAATTAAACTTTTAACCTTTTTAAAATAAAGATTTATAAAAAACATAACAATTATGCTAGTAATAGTAGCTTAAACTTATTTAAAAAAACATTAAAATATAAGTTTTATAATAAAAAAAACTTAAGCTTAATAAATTATTTTAACTAAAAACACTTAAGCTTTTTAAATTTATGCTTTATATTAACTTTACTATTAAAAATATAAAGTATTTTAGCTATATTTTTAAGCGTTATAAAGCTAGAAAAATATATATAGCTTTGCTTAAAGCTTACTATAAAAATAAAAAACAAAATTTACAAAAAAAATATTACTAGAATTATTAATTTTAAAGCGCAGTTTAGTATTATTATAAACTTATTTATTAATAAAAATAGTTTTGCTACTAAAAATATAAATATAACTTAAAAAAAATTTAACTAAACTAGTAATTTTATTAAATATATAAAATACTTAAAAATTACTATTTAAATAAATAAAAAATTGCTGTTTTTTTTGCTATATATAGTTAGCAAAAAACAAGCTATTTACTTTTTGTTGCTAAAAATAAACTTTATTATAAAGTTATAAATAAGTTTATATTTTTAAAGCCTTTATATAATAGCTAATATAATACTTAAAACTAGCTAAATTATTGTATTAATAATAAACTATATTAAAAAACTAAATTTAAAAGCTTAAAGTTATTAGTAATTAAAAAACTAATGTATATTTGCTAAACTACTAGCTTAGTAAATAAGCTATATAAAGCACAAAAATGCTAGATTTTAAATAAGAAATTTAACAATTAGCAAAAAAAAATAAAAGTAAAATTAAAAAAACATAGTTTAAAAAAGTATACAAGTATAAACTTTTAAAAAAATTAAAACTTATATAATAATATAACGTTAGCAGCTTTTTTAACTTTTTTTATATAAAATATCGAACTTTTTAAAAACTTAAAAATATAAAACAATAAAAAAGTTCACGCTATTTTTAATAATAATTAATTATTTAAAATATTTTTAATTATAATAAAAAAAGCGCTAAAGCAAAAAAATACTAAAAGATTAATAATTATAAAAACTAAAAATTCTGCATATAAATTAAAAAGCAAATATAACTTAATTATAATTTTAACTTAAGTATTATTAACTTTTTAAGCTTTAAAAACTAACAAATTAATAAAAAATAAAACAATAATTTTAAATATAATATATAAAACAAAAAATAAAAAGATTTATTCTAAAAATAATGTGCTATTTAATAGTACTATTTTATTTAGATCTTATAAGTAAAAAAAGCAAGCTTTAAAAAAAGCAAACTATTATTTAGAAAATCCTGCGTTATTTTAACGAAATAGCATTTATTAAAACATATATTTATGTTTTAGCATTACTTTTAAAAATATTTAATTAATTACTAAACAACTAGCTATTTTTTTAAAAAAGCTTTATATAACTAACTTTACTTAACAAAAAGCAGCATTACTAACTAAAATATAGTATTGCAAAAAAATAGCACTTTTTTAGAACTTTTTTAAAATAAAAAAAATATATAATAAAATTTTTCTTTTTTATAAAATTAAAACAGTTTTTTATAAAGCATAGCAAATATGTAATATTTTAATTTTTAAGCCCTTAAAAAACATTACTATAAAGGTTTTAAAAACTTAACTTAAGTATAGTATTTTTAAAAAAGCTTATAGTTTATATTGCAATGCTTAGTTTTTAGTGCAAAAAAAAAGTAAAAAAGTTTAGTTAATTAATTTAACTATAAAAATAAACGCAATTATTATATATAATGCTAATTTTTTTTAAAGCTATAATAAGTTCTTTAAAAAGTTTATAATATATAAAATAATTTTTATAGTTAATTTATTTTTAAAATATAATTAAATATTACTTTTTATTTTTAGTTAAGCAATAATAGCTTTTTTTATACTGATAAGCTTTTTTTAAATAACTACTTTTTTGCAAAAAGCAACAAATTTAGTAGCTTAATTTCTAAAAGTGCTATTAAAAGTTTTATATAATATATTACTAATAAAATGCAAACTTTTTTTTAATAACGTAATAATTAAAAAATTTACTACTAAATATAATAATTATAAAGTTGCTTTAAGTATTAAGCAGTTTATATTAAAACATTTTAAAAATTTTAATGTTATGCTATTTAATTTTAAGCTAGCTAAAATTATAGCTAGCATACTTAAAAATAAATAAGCAAAACAAACAATTAAAATAGTTAGCTATATATGTAGCATTAATAGCAAAAGCTTAGTAAAAACTAAAGTAATAAAAATTTTTAAGTAAAAAACTTGCAAAAACATTATAAAAGTATAGTTTTTTTTAAAAATAACAGTATATTATTAGATATAAATACAAAAGTATGCTATAATTGTAAAACTATTAATAGTTTTATTATAGAAAAATAAGCTGTTTTGCTTTAAAAAACCGCAAAAAAAAGCTATAAAAAAGCTTTAAAAAGCTATTATAATAGTTTTTATTCTTATTACTTTTAATTATATAAAAAAACCTATTTAGCTAAAAGTAAATGCTTTTAAAACTAGCTAAAGCGCTATTTTATGCTAAAAAATTAATAAAGCTATTAAGCTAGCAAAATATAAATTTAGAACATAAAAAAGCTTTAAAAAAAGATATAATGCTATAAAACTAAAAAAACTTACTATTATTAAAACTTTTTAAAAGTTATATAATTATTTTTATAAGATTACGTTTTATTTAAAAACTAATGCAAAAGTTTTTATAGCTTAGCTAAATAATAAATTTTTAGCATTGTTAAATGCTTAATTAACAAAATAAATAGTATATATAAAAACCTTTGATTTTATATTTTATTATGTGCTAAAAAAAAAATATACAGCTATTAATAAGCTTTTTAAAAAACTTTTTAAGCTATTAAATAAGTTAAATAATTATTAAAAAAAAAATATAAAAAATTTTATTAATTTCTAATTATATATAATAGTTATTACTATTACATATAAAAAATTAAGCAATTAATTAATTAAAAGCTTAGTATACTAAAAAATAGAACTTTTGCTATACTTAAAAAAAAACTAAAGCAAAAAAAGTAAGCAAATTGCTAAGTATTTTATTTTTAAGCAAGTTCTAAAAAAATTTACAACAGAAAAAAAGCAAAATTACTTTAAAAAAAAAGCCCTTAAATTTTTCGTTAATAAATCTATCTTTTAAAAAAAAGCAAAATCTAAAAAAATGCTAAAAAAAGTTATTAATAACAAAAAAACTTAAAAAGCTTTTATTAAAAAAAACTATAAAAAAATAACATATAAAAGCTAAATATTTATAACTTAATAAATAATTTAAAAATATTACTAAAAAAGCTTTTATTAAAACGTTTATATTACGATTGCTAGTTGCTTTAATTGCTAAAAATCTACTAATAGTAAAAAAACTAAAAAACATTATTTTAATTACTTTTTAGATTTTTTAGTTTTTTAAGTTATAAATATGCAAACTATGCTATTAAACAATAAATTTAAAGCTATTATAAAAACAAAATATAAAATAACAACTTATTTAAAAACTAAACCTTTAAAACATATAGATTTTTTAAAAATACTTAAATTTATTAAAGAAAAAATTATATTTTAGCATAAAGTTTTTATAAAGATTAAATGTAATAATAGCTCTAAATTTAAAAAAAAAATAAAAAACGCAGTAAATATTTTAAGCTATAAAATAAATTATAGCTTAGCTTACTATTTTTAAGCTTAAGGCCTTATTAAAAAAGGCTATAAGCTAATAAAAAAAAGCCTTATATAAATAATAAATAAAACTAAAAAAAATTAGCTAAAATATTTAAACTTAATAATATAAGCAAATTGCATTTTTATATGCTATTATAGCTATAGCTTATATAAGCTAGTATATAAAAAAATGCTAATTCTACTAATAAAAAATATAATATTAACGTAAAAAATAATTAAATAGCAAAATATTGCTTTTTATAAAAATTTTATTAAAGCTAAAGTTAAGTAGCTAAAATGCTATAACTAAAATGTTATAAAAATTAAAGCAATTATAACTAAAAAAAAAAAATTAGCTATAAAAGCTAAATTTTAAAAAAACGCGTATAAAATTAAGCAACTATTTAAAAAAAGCTTTTTTGTTTTTTTTTATAATACTATGCTTTTAATAAATAAGTTTAACAATAAAAAGCTGCTATATAAATAAATTAGCTTTTATAAAGTTAAAAAAAATGTTAATTATAAGCAATACTAATTAGCAAAACTAACTAGCAAAAAATTAAAAAAGTTGTTTTTTTTTAAAAAATTAAAGCAATTTATATAAAATAACTAAAAGTACTAAAAACTAAAGAATTTTAACTTTAATATATAAACTACTAGTGTTATAACTATTTATTAAAAACTAAACTAAAACAATAAAGCTTTTAATAATTAAAGCTATAATAGTTAAGCTATAAAAAATAAAAAAAATATAACAAGTTATAAAAGCTTTTTA
>MU400517.1:0-33111 GCA_022578965.1 Xylaria sp. FL1777
CTTTTAATTATTTAAGCTTAAAATATTATAATATAATAAAATATTTTAATTATAAAATTAGTACTAAATATAAATATTATTATAAAAAGCTTTAAATAATATTATAATTATTATTTTTAAGTTTTATTAGCAAATAGTTTATAAATATAAATAGTATATATATATATATATAAAGTAAACTTTAGCTTAAAAATTAATAAAAGTTTTTTAAACTAAAATATATAAAACGTAAGCTTTAAACCTATAGATATATTTGTACGGGCCCCCAAAAGAAGTGGGTTGTAGCTTGCAGCAGGCGCAGCCCGCTGTTTTATGTTTCTAGTCTAAGGCACCTGAAATAAGTCTAAGGCACCTGAAATAATATAATTCTGCATATAAATGTACGAAAATACTAGGTTAACAGAGATCTGTTAGGTACACCGATACCCAATACAGGCTAGACTTGGACAACGCAGGGGTATTATGTGGTCATTGTAGGTGCGTAGTAGGCTGACGATCTACTTACATGTTAGGTAGACATGGAACCTACATATAGCCTATAGGTACATACTCCTTATCATCATATCACTTGAGAGGCATCCAGCATCTAGATTCGGTACCTACCTAGGTACCACCACCTGCCTCTTGTTGTAGAAGATAACTGCTGCACAGTGCTATGCCTAGACATCACGTTCCCAAACCCGAGATTTGGACGGCGTATTACACTGCGTGATGATGATACCACTCAGTCTTTTTGCTTACCAACAACATGTAGCAAAGCTGACACAATGGAACTAGATCTTGGAGACCAGATATTATTACTACACAGACCATGATTTGGCCTATGAAGGCACACTGGCAATCCAAACCTAGCCAACGCAGATAGACTCCCCCTGTGGATAACAGTTGGTCGTTTTCAACATCGCCCGAAGTTGAGCTTGCGCAGAAAGCTCTATGGGACTTGTCCTGGGTATAACTACCTAGTGTCTTGCTAGCTCAACAACGATGCAACGTCTCACTATCCTTCCGGATATCAAGTACCGAGATGCGGGGATGGGTTGGTCTAGCAACTCGACGACATTGCAGATGTGACAATCTTCCTATTGGTTCACGTACACAGCTGAGGCCAGCATCATGCGGAGTGATGCTTATGAATCTTCATTCGTATACATCTCATATTACCAGCAACGTTGGAGTAGAGCCCCGAGTTTCCTCCCTCCCTCGTATTCATCCGACCGTATCTCCCTCGCGTCCTCTTAATGAAGTCCGCCTCATCACTATGTCGACATCCAAGCTGGCCGAGACATCCCTTTGGGCAAACCGAAAATGTCTTTCCATATGTGCTATTGTCGCTATAGCAAACATGCAGTATGGATTGGACTCCGTGATTGTTGGGTCTCTTCAGGCAACCCCCGGTTTCTTGGAGGTTTTTGGATATCGTGATCCCAGCCAGCCTGGTGGCTACGGTATAGATGTAAGAATGCGGCTTAGAACCCATATTCTGTCTCCTAACAACCATGACAGGGCACATTCCAAAGACTTATAGGATCTCTCCTGACCCTAGGCGCATTTCTTTCCTCCCTTGCAGCTGGCGTCTTTGGTCATTACTTTGGTCGGAAGGCCGCGCTCTGGTCCGCTTGTCTCTTAAATGCGGTTGCCTGCATCATACAAATTTCAACAACAAGCAAGGTGGCAGTTTACATTGGCAGATTGATTCTAGGCCTGGCTAATGGCTTTCTTGTCACCTTTTCAAACATATACACGGCTGAAGCATCACCGGCTCACCTGCGTGCCGTTATGGTCGCTCTATTCTCGGAATGGGTCAATATCGGGAGTATCATTGGGAGTGCGGTAACGAATAGAACCAAGAACTTTCTAGATAGGTCGTCTTACGAGATCCCGCTTGGAACACTCTTTATCGTGCCGACTGTCCTGTCCATTGGTCTTCTCTTTGTTCCAGAGAGCCCTCGATATCTGCTCTACAAAGGCAACATCGAAGCAGCGCGTAACGCCCTGGACACCCTCCGGGGGGGGTCAGTATCATTGGAAGAATTAGAAGTTGAATGGGTAGAAATTGTTAAAGGTATTGAAGAGGAGAAACGGACGGCAAAGACGATAGGACCGTTAGACATGTTCAAAGGTGCGCGTTCCGGTGAAGAAAACGCTTAAAGCCCTACCAATAACTAATGTCGCTATAGGGACTGATCTAAGGCGGACACTATTATGTTACGGGGTCATTGGCACCCAGACCGGTGCTGGCTCGTGGTTCGTTATCAGTTATGCGACTTACTTTCTGATTGTTTCCGGGCTCACCGTCGACGAGGCCTTCAAATTTGGAATTCTGAATACAGTCTTGGGCTTTATTGGGGTTAATTTTGGGATGTACCTTATGCGCCATGTCATGGGTCGACGAACTATTCTCATGACAGGTGCGATCATTCAAGGCGCCACAATGTTAGGTCTAGCGATCTCGGCGACAGTAGCCTCTGGCACATTCGCTGCTCGAAGCTGCTTGATCGCATTTACCGCCATCTACCTTTTCTCGTACAACGCGTTCGTAGGAGACGCAACGTACCCAACGGCGACAGAACTCGTCAGCACAAGGCTGCGATCTTGGTCCGTTGGATCAGCTATCAGCATAGGTTACTTTCTTGCATGGCTGACTTCGTTCTTTTCTCCCTACTTCATAAATCCAGAAAATCTCAATTGGGTAGGTCACGGCCACACAATTACGTATCCACGTTCCCAACTTCATGACCCAACTGATTGTGCATGTAGGGTGCTAAGTACGGATATATCTGGGCGGGCTCCAATCTTGTCTGCTTCGTCTTCTTTTATTATTTTATACCGGAGACGAAAGGGCGAACTTTAGAAGAAATCGACGAACTCTTTAGCAAGCGAGTACCAGTCCGAAGGTTCAAGACGTATCAAACCACCATCATCGACGATGCTGTGAAAGATATCAAAGAGCGGCGTGGAAGAATCGAGAAGGGTGCTGTGCCAGTTACAGAGCATGTTGACAATCTATAGAAATGTAGTTGTCGACAGGGGAGATAGAGACAGCTACGTTGCTAGAACTACCCTGTAAAAGGGGTGCATATTGTTTACGTACCTAACAAGGGCAAAAACAGCCCAGTTCATACCTTGGAAATCAGGCATCATTTTACCCAGGGGATCCGACAAGTTCCAAAGACAACAAGGAGCTTCGAAATACTAGACCCTGAATGAATATTTGCAAACATAGCCAACACTATCTCGTCTCTTCAATTTCTCTAAAACTCTGCTCCCGGAACATTTCCGTGTTATCGTGGGCATCTCCAAAACCCGATCTTTCAACGAAGAGTCATAATGCCACCTTCAACCACCTTCCACTTGTTCAACAGACTCCCACGAGAAATCCAAGACATGGTATGGAGGCTCCACCGCGAACGTCGAGGCATCAGACACTACTTAACCGAGTCACAACCCGCAACTCGGCACTACGCAGCCATTGACATCGAGACAAACCTCTTCGCACAGACCCTACTCACAAAACGAGTAGCCAACACCTTCTGGGACGAAAACGACAGGCCAATCAGAGGAGAATCAGACGCAAAGATCCAGCTCATCGGAGTCAATTACGTCTCCCAGCCCGGCGACTTCGCCAAGTCTGTTTCGACGGCCAAGTACCCGGTGACGTGGCGCAAGGTATCTCGACCGCAAATCCGCATAAACTACACGACCGATGTAGTGGTTCTTGAAGGGGTCTTCGTGTGTCTCCGGCCGGTGTTCAGGCTGCAGCACGCACTTCCGATCCAATGGACGGACTTATTACATCATTGGCTCAGGAATGTGCAATATCTAGCTGTGAACGCGGGGAGTTGCCGGATGGGCATCCAAACCAGGATCGCGACGCTGCCAGCGCTAGAGCAGGTGTACCTCGTCATATACCGGGATCCCGAGTGTCGATACGGCGCCCCAAGACATTGGAGAAACTTCGATAAGTCGCTTCTGGACACGCATAACTTCCTTCCTTTCGACGACTTCGTCAATCTCCATCCAAGCAACGCGAATATAGAATGTGATTGTGAAACCAACGATTTTAGGGCGCTCGAGGTTCGTGCCGCGTTCCGAAGAGCCTTTTTGGATGAGGGTCAACCAAACATGAGTATATCCATCGTCGCAGATCCGTATTGATGGGCATGAAGCCAAGGGTTAGACACGGATTTCCCCGGTGGACTACTTCTGGGGTGGGTGAAGGGATTGAAGGAGTAATACGAGTCGTCACTACACAGTAGATGACTATAACCTAGACAAGTTCAAGATGAGATATTGAATTGTTATTTATAGCAACAAAAATTGTTCTCATCTTTAAACTATAAACCTATCTATTACTGCTTAATGCCTCCCTGATCCCCTATTAACGGGACCTGTCTTAGCACTAGCCATCGTTCCAGAAATACCGCGAGTTACAAGAAGACTCTACCTCCCCTATCCTACGACATCACAAGAACAAAGTGGCATAAAACCTAGTGTAGATAATATATAGTATTAGGCGGTGACTAAACAGTGTAGTCCTAAAGGCGCGGGTGAACATGTTTATTTATCTCTAATCATTTATCCCTTCCCTTGCCTATTAATTTATACGACTTTACGTCGCACTTCTTTCGCTCTGATTTTGACCATGCCTAAATCTTATGCGTTGGAATAAAGAGCTCTATCGCCGAAGAACATTACCGTCTGACATCTACAGTATGGTCTTGACCGTGCCTATCTACTCTATAGTATAAGTGAACCCCTGCCGTAGTTGTTCAGCTGAGAGAAAGGCGATCAGGAAATTATCTTTGACGAGGGTTTCTGACTTCTCGATCTCTTCCGCTTACCAGGTTAGGGGCGGAGACGCTTAGCCCAGATGATGACGGGATGAACTCTTTCAGTGCCTGGTTATTAGTCACCCCATCTACTGTATTCTTAGGCGAGACGAAAGCTCAGTTTGCTTTGACCTTGCTACTCCCTCTATTCTTCGTATTACTAGCTTAGATGCCGACATATGCCACCGAGCTTAGCTGCAAACTAGTTTCAGCCGCCAACTTCACACATTTTGGAAGACTAGTCACCATCGAAAAGGTCGGTATATTGCAATCCTCGCTAGACGGTTCCCATATTTGGCCCTTCTTATTGTTCCCTTCTCGCCCCGCAGTTTCAGATTGAATCTGGGTTGTGGTCTGTGTAGCCGTAGCCCGCGACATGTCTGCTCGATGCGTCGCTAATACCCTCCCATATAGACTCTGGTAGAGCTCCTCTACAGGTGGGAGACTTGTGTTGTCGTCGGATAGGTGGGTTTGATGTGATAAGCTGCGTTCCCGTAGTAGGTTCTTCAGCATAGTACCGTTGCTTCCGTCAGCCTCATTTTTCTTGTTCTCTCTGTTCAGCCTCCTTCCCTCTGGGTCTTGGATTTATTGACTTAACTCGGGTTGCAAGGCGCCACTGACTTATAGTTCTGGATTCGCCCGTGGAGGCAGGATAGAACCTCTGGAGGATGCATTGTAGAACATCAGCGGCTTGATCTCGCCA
Source organism: Xylaria sp. FL1777 (assembly GCA_022578965.1). NCBI lineage: Eukaryota > Fungi > Ascomycota > Sordariomycetes > Xylariales > Xylariaceae > Xylaria > Xylaria sp. FL1777. Next base: position 5,533 of record MU400517.1, read on the forward strand.
TGCACTTGGTGGACTTTTATGGGGAATGTTTTCTTCGCTAAAGGGGCTTGACTTGGTATTTTCGTCGCTCGCAGAGGTTTCAGTAATTTGCGGCTGTGTCTTTAGTTCTCTGCGACGAGAATTGCTGGGGTATTCGAGTTGAAGAAAGTCTACCTGCGGTACTGTTTTTCGGCTAGCAGATATTCTGTGAACTCTCTAGAGTATTTGGTATGGATATATCTTTGCTATGATACTATTTCTGAGCTATCTTGGTGCTGCCTTCAGGATATCTTGTAACTCTACCAATGCTGTCTATATTCATGCTTCTATCGGCACCACATTCTTCGGCGTAGGGTAGGACGTTTTATACGCGTGACATGACATCAGCAAACAGGCGAACGTAGTGTGCTAGCGGAAATAATAGCCCTGCTGTTATGAGTAGCAAGATGTCATTTAATCCAATCACAAATCCTCTTCCAGGCTCTAGGACAGTGATATTTAGTGAAATGGTAGGTATATAAGCGTTACATTCAACTGAACTACATCAAGAGTAAGGTGGAAACACCTCATTATCTACGTGAACAGGACATCTATGTCCTTCATAGCTCCCAACATGAAGTGAATTCTTTACCTAGCTCACGTTCAACAATATTATAGGCGTTACTACCAACAGCCAGAGTCAGCTGTGTAGTTGCAAGTCGGCTACACGAAGAGTCGAACTCGATGCTATGGTAGAAGTTCTAGGTGAAAATGAACTGCTAAGGCTCCTACTTGTATTTACTCTACTACCTGCTGATTAGCCTTATACGGTACTATGAGCCTGGACAAAAATCCCACTGTAAAAGGTACAATCTTCACAAGTATCCTGTGTGCCTACTCGCAGGGACGCCACCAGTTGGGGCGATGCAGATTCCCAAGGCATTAATGAAGTTCCCTCAAAGCCTATCAAACTAATATGCTCGTTTATTTCAGTTTTTAGGAAAATTCAAGTCATGGCTGGTTACCTGGCCACACTGACTCTCCCCGCCCCCTTTTGGCTAGACCTACAGAGAGGGGATCCTGTTGAAAATTCATTATAATGCCAGAGAGCCGTGTCCCAGCTTAGACACTGTTCTCGATTGTCTTCTCGTATTAATACCAGTTTTCATACTCATCTCTAGTTACTTATTTTCTCGTCCTAATCAAGTCCATATTATGTAGTATGATATTGAGAGTATTACAGTGTATAACCAATCAGTCCAAGCTCCCGCCTACAGCAAATAATACAAAGGCAAAACAGCTTAGCTAGAGAGTTAAGGCTAAAAGACAGCAACTGATAATAGAAGACAGGATCTTGTCTAAGGGCGAAACGCTTCTAAGAAAGCAAGCCAAAATGGCCATGCAATCAGTCGATCAGAAACATCTCGCCTCTGCTGTGACGACTTCGATAATTTATGCCTCATTAGCTCAGGAACCCTCCCCGGAAAGCTCCATCCCTTCAGAAGGCTAGGATGCAGCAGACGATAAAGCTGACCAACGTTCTCATCAAGGAAAAGTTGTTGCTATTCAAGTGTATGAATGATGGCGAGAATGAAGAAAATGAAAACGTTCAAACTGGTGAGTGTTGCTTCAATCGTATTCTCGCTTCCGCCGCTGGTGAGAAGAAGTACATATCGAGAATTGGCCCAGTCCGTCACATTTCTTAAATTACTAACCTCTAAACCTCTCGACTGTCACGCATCCAAGGCACACGGCTAATACAAAATCGAGCAATGAGCGAAATATTAGCAGTGGTACAGGACCCCCGCTTCCAGACATGGCCTCAGGTGAAGCTGTGGGCGACACGGTCAGCACGGAACTATCGTAGACGACGGCAAGATAACATAGGGTACCAGATCCTGTCAAATACTTATGGCTAAACCCTTCTAGATTATGTAGGCAACTTAAATTTCCATTATACGCACCCTGCTTCGTCGCAATGAACATCACACAATGGATGAAATTCGAACATAAATACACTACATAACTATTCATCTCGCTGCTGCCTCATACTTCTGATTGTGCGTTCCAATTCTTTTATCCGCCGTTCTAGGCGATCGTTATCTTGGGTTTTGTGTCTTGATGGGGGAGCAGCTTTCCAATTCCTCTTCACTTCCCTTGTCGACGGATTTAAATATCCGCCTTCAAATTTGTTACTCCTCCGCTTCTTGAAGCTCTTGCTGGGGTTTCGCCCCCTCGTCTCTGGACCAAGAGGGCGATTGCTCGGTATATTTTGTCTGGGATTTTTATCCCTCGTCGATGGCACTTTGAGACCAGCCGTATTGGGTTTGAGATATTTTCTTTTCCGTTTGTCGTGATACTTCGCTCCAAGTCCAGCAGCTGAGGCTTCCATCTCGGGGTCGTTAAGGTATTCTGAACCCCTTTTTTTGGTATGCTCTTTATTAGCTAAGACTTCTAGAAGCCTCTCTCGATCTTCAAGGGTCTCAGGTCTTTTCATAAGGACACCTGTCTGTATATCCTCTTTAGTAAGTTTGCTGCCGACCGAAGTCTTGATGTTTCCTGATCTGGACTGCTGTTGCCGCCTCCGACGCTGAGACATGAGGCGACAATCTTTAATAGCTGTGACGAGGCAGGATATTGCATCATCTCCTTGGGGTAATTGTTTTTCAACCTGCGTCTTGTAAGGCTGGCTGCAGAGAGTGGTGGCGATAATCCTCGCTGTTAGCCACGTGTCAATTTGGTAACCTAGGGAATTAGTGTTGAACCGCGCAGTAAGATTGTCCCAAAACTTAATATCAGGGTCTATGTCATGGTCGCGTGACTTTAGCCAATGCTTTTCTGCAGCTAGAAAATAACGAAGAAAAGCTGCAGAAGCCTTGGGGCAGGCGATTATAGTGGTTACCGCTGTGGAGGGTAGCAGACCGCCTGAGAGGACCATGAATGAGCTTGTACTGGGATATCCTTTGTCGTCGTTGGCGTCATTGGGCCGCCGATACCCATGTTGCACGGCCTAGCGCGATATGAGTATCTCAGCGATTTATTTCATAAGAGTAGACGTACTGGCACTTTCAAGCAATGCGTGGGTTGTATGAGGTCTTCTTGGCGAAATGAGGTCTTCTCAGGGCGAATTGGAGAGGATGAAGATGCCTCGGGCGAGTCCTCTATCTTGATGGGGCGAGACTCGCTCCCTGGTGTAGTAGGCTTATGCTTGTTAAAGTCAAAGTGAATAATCCGAATGTGTCCCTGGTCGCTATCATCGTGGGTCGTCGTGGGCTTGAACGTCTCTTGTAAGGCTAGGGTATGCGATGGAATATCTATTGACCCATCCTCCCTTTGGTATTGTGCCTTTGACGGTGATGACGTGCCATGGCTTGAAGTTGGAACCGACGAAGTCCTAGATTCATCCTCGGCACGCTCTGCGCAACTTTGCGAGAGCGAAAATTTTGCTGAAATACGACTTGGTTCTCGCATCAAGCCCTTTTTACCTCGCGGCCGGGCAACTTCTTGGCTTGGGATACAACGATCTTGAGGCCTCCGAGTTTGGCGATGAGAGAGTGATAATGCAGGCTGCAGCCGTTGACGGCGGAATCGAGAATCGTACGGCATTACTCTAGAATTGAAGACCAGAGCGCGGTGAAAATCATCTCATTCAAAGTCGGCAATGCGGAGTGAAGGAAGCTATGTAGAACCAACGTCGGCAGATAAAACCCAGTGAAACAGTCGGACTACTTGATCGGGCCGTGATACTCGACATACAACAGTGGAGAGAAATGTGATATGCCTAATTCTATTCCACAGTATAGAGAATGCCTCAGGCGGAAGAGTCTCTGCACACAGGTTGTCACCATGGGATCTATGAACTTTCGCCGATGATCGGTGTAGGGAGAAAAGAAGAGATACTCGGCGCCCCCTATCCACATCTTTTCAATCACGAATCACTGTGTAGGTACTTTGAAGATGCGTCTCGGCTGTGAATACGCCTCGCTCAACGATTGAACGCCGAGGGAAAAGCAACAACGGCTCCTAACCAGTTAGTATCTTGGCTCGGTGGAAAAAATGCAACGGGGATTCCAACCCCTACCTCATCATCCCGGGTAGCGTCCCCGGCCTTAGTGTAGGTAGACTACCGTACCTAATCACTGCGGAAAAATCGTCAGGTGAGCCAAGGAAGCAAACACTCCAATACCTTCTATTAGTCTAGACCAGACTTGAGAAGCTCCTCCAGTCACCCTATCCTGCCTTCGTAGAAACAACGAAAACCTTTGCTATAGGTAATGGGTACCTAAAAGACGTGAGGAACACGGACCGGAGATGTTTGAGAGCAGCTTTGATTTCTAGATCGGTACCTATCCGAACTCTCAGCACCACGCTTAGCCTAAGAAAGTTAGTATGTATCCTCTTACACAGCTTGTGTGCAAAGATACTTCTAATACGCGACTACTTGTAGCAAAGATGTTTTTAGCATATGTGGATTGTCCTGGAGGACAAGAGGTATAATTGTTATCTGGGCCTATAAGCGTCATACTATTGTAAAATTTAAGCCATTTTAAAACTGTTCGTTCAGCAACTTACTGCATAGGTAGTATACTAGGTATTATGTACTGTACAATTTTATAGTATTAAAACAGCCCTGAGGTCAGAAGTGTACACCACTACTTATGCGTAGAATTTTTTTTATGCGAATTCAGATTAAGCACAAGGGTATAAGGACACAAGTTAACCGTTTTAGGTTAAGCATGACACTAAAGGATTATCATCCTAGAGACCTATATCTATGCCAAGCACTCGAACACGAGGAATGGTTGTACTTTCTTGGATAACTGACGACAACCTCTCTCTTTGGTCTTACATGTATCTGTCGAGGGACCATCATTAGCCAAAGGGGAGCATTCTCGACCCTTTAAAACATTGCGTCGTCTCATAGTGTGCCCTTGCTCTAAGAGGTACCTGTCGATGCCACAGCAAGGAATAGAGCAGACAGGGGTACATGTACTTAATGTCCAGGGCTAAGAATAGCACCTGCGCTAATCCTAAATATGAGCATACTTTTTCCTATTATGGATGAAGGGGTACGCCAATATACTTTCATAGTACATGAGTACCTAGGTACTTACAGCAGGTGCCCCGCCACGGCTCCATCATCCCCCAGAAATCGTCTCGGTTAACTACCTAGGTACCTAGGTAGGTACCTACCTATATGCGTATAGTAGCATGTAGGTAAGGTAGCGCCGTATGTACACAGCAGGTAGGTAGCTGCTTGAGAACATTTGCCAGGCTGTGAAAAAAGTCATGTTAGTGGGCAGTACCTTACTGCAGGATTAATTGCTGCCTGCAGGTAGATTTTCTTTTCTAATGCCATGCTCTCCATTTCCAATTCCACATCAGAAATATGCATGGCTCGAGTTTATCGAGGACCTACAGCACTTTGCAATAGTGACCAAACCTTGATTGTTCTTACGCCTTTTGTATGTCAGTTGTCTTGACACATAGAATTATCGCTCAGAGTTTCACAAACAAACCACCCCTGGAGTTTTTGCTCCGTTTCCCTACCTATATTTACTACACCTTGTCGTGAGGAGGAGCAAGAAGAAGAGGAGCAAGACGGAGAGGGGGGACAGGAGGATGAGGATGAGGATGGCCTCGTCAGAGTGGTCATTGAATACGTTAGCTCTCATGTTCGTCATTCACTTTCTCGTTGCCATGGGCCGCCCGCTCATCATATCATCACCACTAACACAAGCTGTCCAACAGCGCCCTTATCGTGGGTACAATAACTCTCCAGGCCCGTTACTTCACAAGTGCAGCTTTTGGTATGCCACTTCTCACAGTCCCCTCCGTCCTCGTCTCTCGCTACAATCTGCATTACTTAAACAGGCCGTGAAACGATACCTAACCGCAAACGATGCTAATTGTTTGTTCCTTTTCCAGAACGGCCTCTCCACTTCTCCGTCTTGACCCTGGTTGCTACTGGTCTTGTCTTTCTTGTTTTCGCCAAGAGTCTTGGTCTTCCGTATCCCGAGACCCGACAAAGACGTCATGAATTCCCCGCCACAACACAGCTGGCCGTGCTCGACGACTTGAAGAATTGGCTGCGCTCTCGTACCCGTCCAAAGACCTTCGTCTGTCTCGTTTCCCTTGTCGTCCTTCGGTCATTGTTGCACTGGAGGATAGTGCGGACGATTCAATGTTCATGGGATGGTCTCTACGTACGTACTTGCGCCTTCATGTCCTTACATCGTATACCACTGTCTTTCGGCCTTGATGCTCTTCTGATCCCATATCCCCCAAATCTCCTAAACCAGCAATTCTACTTCTAGACATGACGCGCTAATTGGAGTTCCGATGTAAAGGCATTTCTCCCATTCTTCGTATCTATATGTGACTATCCTTTCACGCGACTGATCTACCTACCGAGACACGCAGCCGACGCCGACGATGACACGCCCCCTCGAGTTTCCGTCCTTCGATTCGTCGCCCTTGCTCTCCTGTGGGGTTTAGCCGTTACCCAATTGTCTCTACTGGCCGAGACTCCAGCTGGTGTCATATGTCCTGCTGGGTGGTATGTTGAACGATTCATACCTCTTGCGCAATTGACCGCCGTGGTTTTTGATGCTATAATCCTATCTCAGGTCGCTAGGCTACGTCAAACCAACCAAGATCAACCCGGCGGTGCCTGGTATTTCCTCAGTACTGTAATCTGGACCTCGGCCGCTGTTCTCTCCTTTCTCGCTCTATGGTCTTATCTCGACCCGGTTAATTCTACCGCAAACGTCCTCCCCACGCCGCTAGAAATCCGAGACATCGTCCTCGACAGCGCTTTTGCGGCTTTTACGTTAGTATTTGGGGTCTACTTGCTTGGTAGCTTTCATGCCAATGTGGTGTCTCTGGTGGCAACGGGCGCGACCGTGTCGCTGCTCATCTTATCTACGTCATTCGACAGCACAACGAATTTAGTATGGTCGGGCTTCAGGGGGGTTGCCACGGGCTTGGTGATTTTTCTGGTCTTTGGTGCTTTACTTTATTTCCGTAGGACTAACTTGCCCTTCGGTGTATCCCTTCACCGTGAGCATGCACCCACCCTGGTCCGATACTGTCTCTATGCACTGGTCGCATTTCTTCTGGTCCTTTTCCCTGCGTCCTTCTTCCGTACGCGAGAGAGCCTCGTTTTCTCTCCAAGGCGGCCGATGGCAGCTGGGCGCTCTGATTCGGATAATTGGTTGGCCAATGCTACGAAGAGCACATCCCTCACATCCGCCGTCGAGGAGTATCGCCGCCGTTATGGATTGCCGCCGCCGCCTCATTTCGACAAGTGGTACGAATTCGCAAAGTCAGTTAACTCTCCTATTATTGATACTTTTGACCAAATCGACTCGGACCTCCTCCCTTTCTGGGCCATTTCACCAGCGCTACTCCGCGAGAAGACAACTCATCTACTCGAGCACCCAAGTTTGTCTATAGGGGGCCTGATAATCCAAGACGGTCAGACATCGGTTTCGCCACATGTTCATGGCACACATAGATGGATGGTCGATGTTGTCGAAGAGATGGTAAAGCCGTTCAGTCAGTGGCTCCCTGATATGCAGCTAGCATTCAATCTCGATGATGAATGCCGTGTGTCCGTTCCCATCGCCGATATGTCATACATCATAGATGAAGCACAAACCACGCGTTCTAGGCTAAAGTCCAAGCAAACCCATGTGTCGTTTAGCCAGACCCAAAGTCCCTCATGGGATAAAGCCTTCCTTGATGCCAGTGACTCTATATGGAGTCAGCAATCCGACTCATTCCACGATTTGTCAAAGATGCCTATCTTCCGCAAGCTGGTAGCACCCACCTGCCCTGCTGATGCACCTGTAAACCAGGTTCGGTGGTGGAACCGGAAGAGAGAATGCAGGGAATGCTCTTTGCCTCACATGGAGAATGGATTCGTTCGTAATTGGACCCTTGCTGCCGACCTTTGCCATCAACCGGATCTTGCACACCTGCATGGTTTTTTGACATCACCTTCGGCCTTGACCGTTTCTCAATCACTCTTCCCTGTATTTAGCCAGGCAAAGGTGCATAAGTTTGCCGACATACTTTATCCGAGCCCGTGGAGTTTCAATGACAAGGCCTCTTACGAGGAAGCAAAGGATGTTCCTTGGGAGCGTAAACTCAATAGTGTCTACTGGCGCGGAGCCTCTTCGGACGGATTTGCAGTATCCGGATCCTGGGAGATGTTTTTGCGAGCAAGATTCGTGTATTTAGCTTCTGCCATCCGAGACACTGTGATAAGATATGAGACACTTCACTTTTTCAGGAAGCATGAGCGAAACCGCTCTGCTAACGCAGCCATCTCGACGATAATTTCTGATCGAGGCCCACAGAGCTACCATAGCCGCGCACTCGACGACCAGATCCAGGTCAACGTGTCGTTCGTGGGCTCATTTTCGCGCTGTTCAAAACGAGATTGTGCTGCTGAGCACACTACTTTCTACGGCTCCTCATCAGCTGAACCTCCGGCTGCAATTGACTTCCAGGAAACTTGGCAGCACCGCCATCTTATCGATTTGGATGGCGCGGGATTTAGCGGGCGATTTCTACCCTTCGTTCGATCTGCCTCTTTGCCGTATCGCGCCGCTCTCTTCCGTACATGGTGGGAGGAGCGCATCCATCCCTGGAAGCATTATATACCACTAGATTTGAGACTCGGTGATTTCTGGCCCGCTTTGAACTACTTCGGCGGTGTAGGGACAGGAGAAGCAAAAGAGATTGCCGAAGCCGGCCAGGAATGGGCCCGGAAAGCTCTTAGGAGAGAAGATATGCAGGTATACATGTTTCGACTGTTGCTCGAATGGGGACGTATAATCGATGACAATAGGGAAGACATCGGATTTTCCCTCGACGTCTAATTAGTGTAATCGTGGTATTAGTTGGGTGAGATTAGGTTAGGTGATCTTGGACATGGTACCAGCGGGAGTTACGATGTGTTTATTTGTGTACTCTATTTATAGGAAATGTAAAAATGGAAATAAGTGACAATTATTATATGGGAAGTATTTGGGGGATGGTAAATGCGAGTCCGGGAAGACAAGAGACGTCGAGGTATTGGGTTTGATCTTTCGAGTTGGTTCTAATTCGTGTATCACCCCGCTGTGCAGTTTCAATTTATCCAAGGTTTTTGCATCTTGAGTTGGTCGTGAAGCATTGCTTTGCATCATCTCGATTCCGGAAAAACGAACTGACAGAAGCCTAATCTACTGAGCATCACGACATGTAGCTACCTACTGTATATAGAACCACGATTGGTGAACATCTCTAGTTTCCCCGAGGTTGGGATTTATCTACCCGCTCGCTCCCCGTACACCGCGCAGATCCCTCTCAGCTTGTATCTCGTATGTGGCATTGTGGTATTGCGATATAGCCTGTACTATTAAATATGGATCACGGTCATTCCGAGCCAGCCTGGACCTTTCTCTTCCATCTTTTCATAACCTAAACTAATAAGTATAGGTATGGGTATAAGACAGGTTCAGGATGAGCCTCTCCTAACAAGCATAAGAGACAGACAAACCGCTTGATGAGCAGGGAGAAACATGCATCATCATTGTCCATCATTGTATTCTCTTTCCACTGAAATGGATGCTTAGATGTTTTGGCATATTAGGGTTTATCTAGGATAGGAGAGGTACACCCACATTATCACCGTCTATCATTTGCAACGTATCGCCCACGTTACGCACCCCCTCGTCCATCCAATACGTACGTAGACTAGTGTCGTTCCCGTCTCCGAGGTGCAGCACGTATAATATTATCGACCCTCAGAAGTAGCTGTACACGTTAGTTACCATCATGCACACGATTATCAAAAGCAACGAATATAAAAAATTGCAGGCATGTACCTCAGCAGCTTCGCTCGCCGAGGAGACGACAGCCTTTTTCAATTTGTAACTCTCGACAACGCCGAGATCCCGCATATCGGCGACTCCACCACCGGGGGTCATGAGGTCCAGACCGTAGGTTGACATGCCGTCGTAGATGGCCTTCCGCAACCGCGCGACGAGATCGCTGGAGTCTAAACCTGCGTTGTCAGCAAGGATGGTGGGGAGCTGTCGCAATGCGGTGGCGAAGGATGACACGGCGATCTGCTTCTTGCCCTCGACGCGTGTGGCAGCGCCCTCCACCGCTTTTGCCATAAGCATCTCTGCGCAACCGCCACCGAGAGTCGTCCGTGGTTCTTTAACGGTCTGAGAGAGTACTGCCAAGGCGTCGTGCAATGACCGCTCGGCCTCGTCTAGTAACTGATCTGTAGCACCTCGGAGAACGATGGTGCAGGCTTGGCCGGCGGCAACGCCCGAAAAGCGGATCAGCGTGTCTTCGCCTATGATGACCTCTTCGATCAGGTCGCAGTGGCCAAGCTTGACCTGCTCGGGGTGGTCGAAGGTCGACGCAATCTCACCGCCGGTCACGAGCGCCAGACGTTCGATGCCGTCGAAGTCAGCGTGCTCGATAGACATGATACCGGCGTCCGTAAACAGCTGCTCGGGCCAATTGTAGATGAGCTGGCGGTTGATGAAGCAGTTGATGCCGTGGGCCTTTATTTTCTCAACTTTAGCCTTCATCTTCTCCTTCTCGGCCCTCTCCAACTCAGCCAGCTTGCTCGTCGAGCTGACCTGGAACCTGGCGCCGAATATCTTGACCTTGTCGGTATCCATGGACGTGTTTGCCACCAGAATCTTGGCCTTTTCCAAGCGTTTAGGCTGGTTGACACCAATCTTCTTGTCGAGGATGAAGCCTTCGTCGAGGTACGAATCACTGAGCTTGCCACCAGCTTTCTTGATGATCTGGATATGGCTGAGATCAGAAGAGCCCCTGAGCCTCAGAACAGCGTCCACAGCCAGCTTGGCGAAGAGATCCCGATCTTGCGCTAGGACCTTGGAACTTAGGGTTGTACGGGCGATGGCGAGCAAGTCCTTCTTAAATGCCTCGGGATTCTTGCTATGATCGACGGCCGAGTGTTCGAGGGCTTGCAGGGCAGCCTGGCTCGCTATCCGGTAGCCTTCGATGATAGTCTGGGGATGTATTTTCTTGTCGACGAGTTTTTCGGCCTCGCGCAGGAGCTCGGCGGCCAGGACAGCGACAGACGTCGTCCCGTCTCCTACTTCGTCATCTTGCACCTTGGAGATGTTCACGAGGACCTTGGCGGCGGCGTTGTCGAGGGCGATCGATTTGAGAATAGTGGCACCGTCGTTAGTCACCAGCATTTCCGAAGTCGAGCTGGGCGCGAGGTTAGTAGGTTAGCTACGATGCCACGGCATCAGCGCAGGGCAGAGGGCGGGATACGAGCGGGAAGGACAAGCAACCGGAGCTGGAGAACTGAGGGCTGATGGTGGCATGTGTGTATGTCTACATGAGATGACGCATGACGTACGCAGACTGTAATATTTTATCCATGCCCTTTGGACCCAAAGTGCTCTTCACCAGATCGCCAACAGCAATGGCACCGACGAAAGCAGCGAGACGGGCGTTCTCTCCCTTCTCCTCGATGGTGCCCTCCTCGAAGATTTGGGTGGGACTGAAAGACGACTGAATTATTTTTTACCGTGTCAGTAATGTCTCATAGGAACATATATAACGGAGGGATTTCTGAGATATCTTACCATCTTGATTCTCGGAGCCTCAACAAGTTGGAGAAGAGTCGTTGAAGGGGTCGTTGCAGTTCGGTATGAAAATGCGAAGTTTATAAAATTCCATACCTAAGCATTAATAGGTACCTACCTAGGTACCTAGGTAGTAATAGGTATAATACGGCTGGACGCACCTATGGTAGATCCAGTCTAGCTGTGCTGCCCTGTAAACCGTCTATCAGTGCATACCTACCTCCTAGGTAGGTATCAGTTCAAGTGGGGTTAGGGCGGGACGGCTACCTCAAGAAGATTTCAAGGTTGGCGGGAAAACCCAATTCCGCCCAAGCCAACCAGCTCGTCCGATAAGAGGCTGTCGATAGAGGGGCTGTTGCCTATCCATTCAAACACTGGTAGGCGGCTGAACACCCCGCACCAAACGCACAAACCAGCCATAGCAATTTTGGCACATGTTGGTCGTCCGACAGGAGCACTAAAATCCCCCAAAACCAGACCAAAAAAAATATCGATATCACTCCACTATTCTCGAGACATTGTGTTGTGTGAAGCTCCATCCATCCCACCCAATCACGCCTGCGAACCTGGTGTATCTGCTCCTTGACTACTTACTTGGGCTTGTCCGTCATCTACCTACATTCCCGTAAATAACCTCCCCGACACACCCGCCAACCGGTATTCGCACCTTTCACCCGGACAACGCACACTGAACTACTTCGGCGCCGACTTCACTTCGTCCTTCTAGCACGCCTAAGGCGCTCTCGCCTTCCCGAGCACACCGCCCGCCCAGCATGGCACCCTCCTTTGATCACCTGCGCGACGCTGACGTCGACGAGGATGACTACGACGAGGATGAGATCGATATCTCCGATTTGCGAGAAAAATACGAAGTTCAGCTGGAACAGGGCTACGATGCCTTCGTCGTCATCGATGGCCTTCCCGATGTCACCGAGGAGCAGAAGCCAAAGCTCGTCAAGTTTCTGTTGAAGAAGTTGACACAGGTCGGCAAGACCAAGGAGGACCTTATTTATATGCCCATGGGTGAGAATGGCAAGTCGCTCAGGTGCGTGTATATTGATTTATATACTTCCCAAGGCGAGCCTCCCATGTTCACCTCCGTCTGACGAGCCCCTAGATTCGCCTTTGTAGAATTCTCCTCCCCTGCCGAGGCTGCTGCCGCCGTCAGACAACTAGACATGGTACCCCTCGACAAGAAGCACACCCTGAGGGTCAACAAGCTCACCGATATCGATCGTTACGGTCGCGAGGGGCGGGTTGACGAGCAGTACGTACCCCCTAAGATCGAAGAGTTCACCGAGAAGGAGCACTTGCGCTCTTTTTTGGCCGACCCTAGCGGCCGGGGTCGCGATCAGTTCGCCATGTACAGGGGCGATTCCGTGGGCGTATTCTGGAACGGCGAGAAGGACGCCCCTGAGACCATCGTGGACCGCCAGCATTGGACTGAGAGTTTCATACAATGGTCCCCCCTCGGAAGCTATCTCGTATCCGTCCATCAGCAGGGTGTGCAGCTCTGGGGTGGTGCATCGTGGTCGCGTCAGAAGCGGTTTGCCCATCCTTTCGTCAACATGCTTGACTTCTCACCGGGTGAGAAATACATAGTCACCTGGTCCAATCGGCCCATCTCTATTCCCGATGAAGGTCACCCTCAACTGTCCCTGGACGAAGAGGGAAAGAACTATGTCATTTGGGATGTGGAAACCGCTAAACCGCTCAGATCGTTCGCCAATCTAGATATTCCCGCCGCCACCGCTGAAGGCGCTAAGCCCCCGCCCAAGTTCCCCTGGCCGGCTTTCAAATGGTCCGCTGACGAAAAGTACGTGGCTCGACTTACCCAGGGCTCTTCCATCTCCGTCTACGAGTTGCCTCGGATGAATTTATTAGACAAAACGACCATCAAGATGGACGGCGTCATGGACTTCGAATGGGCGCCCGCGACACCTCAGAGAGAAGGCGTCAAACAATACGAGCAGCTATTCTGCTACTGGACTCCGGAGATAGGCAGCAATCCGGCCAAGGTCGGATTGATGAGCATACCATCCAAGCAGATTGTCCGAACTTTGAACCTTTTCAGCGTCACGGATGCTAAGCTTCACTGGCAATCCGACGCTACTTATCTTTCTGTCAAGGTCGATCGACATTCCAAGTCAAAAAAGTCTCAGGCCACGACCTTGGAGATTTTTAGAATCAAAGAAAAGGGGGTTCCCGTCGAAGTGGTCGATACCATCAAAGACACGGTCATTAACTTCGCCTGGGAGCCGAAAGGTGATCGATTCGTTATCATCACAACGTCCGAACCACCAGGACCGACCGCGGTACCACCTAAAACCTCGGTCTCCTTCTTCTGCCCGGAGAAAGCCAAGGGCCAAACCGTAGGAAACTTCAAGCACCTGCGGACTTTGGAAAAGAAGAATAGCAACGCCATATATTGGTCACCGCGCGGAAGGTTTGTCGTCATCGCCGCGGTAGCTAATGCGCAGAACTCAGACCTCGAATTTTACGATCTCGACTTTGAAGGCGAGAAGCCTGAAAGCGATAAGGATTTGACAGCTAACCTACAACTCATGAATACGGCCGATCACTACGGTCTCACCGATATCCAGTGGGATCCGGCGGGTCGCTATGTCGCTTCTTGGGCGTCAGTATGGAAGCATTCTGTGAGTTGAAGGCTCCTATCTTGTGTTCGATTCGCTTTTGGCGTTTTTTTACTAATTCATCACGTAACAGATGGAAAATGGTTATCACATCTATGACTTCAGGGGTGAGCAACTACGAGAGGAACCTGTCGAAAAGTTCCGGCAATTGGCTTGGCGACCACGGCCCCCGACACTTCTGTCCAAGGAAGAGCAAAAGCAGATCCGTAAGAACTTGCGGGAGTACTCCAAGACATTCGAACAAGAGGACGCCGAACGTGGCGCGTCTGCAGACCTGAAAGTTGTCGAGGCGAGAAGGCGTATGCTCGACGAGTGGCTAGCATGGCGTGCTTCGGTAGAAGCCGAAGTCGAGGAAGAGAGACTAGACCGTGGTCTTCCCGTCAACCCTGTAGAAGGTCTTATCGAGCAACTGGACAGCGAGGAAGAGCAGCAGATCATTGAAGAAATTGTAGAGGAAGTTATTGAGGAGACGGAAGAGATTGTCTCTTGATACGTAACTCCAAAGATGAAAGAGATATTTGGATGGCAAGAGACAGGCGTTCCGTGTATGGCATATGAATAACAACCACTGCGGCGGATGCTCGGAGGAGGTATAGTCACGGCGTCTAATACATACTTCGGGTATACATTTCTTCAGCTGAAGCTAATTCGATCGAGTCAAAAGGGGTCTCATCGTGTTCTCAATAGATCAAATGAAAGCATATTTATGGTGCCCACAACATGCCACCATGTCTTGAAGGGACGGAGGAGAGGTAAGGTAAAAGAAGTGGTCACGGTCCAACCAGTATTGCACTATGATTCGGAATTTGCTCCTCTTGTAACGTGATATAGAGGTGGCAGGTTTGAAGTTAACAGCGCTGGGTTATTGAAATGTAGTCTTATTGTATATTTTCTTTCCATTTTCCAAGAGCCTCGTGTGTTTTTTTTTTTCCCCTGATCAACTGAGTTACCTAGTGTCTACTTAAGTTCAGGAGAATTAAGATATTATTATTGGTAGTTAATGCACTACGCAGTAGATAGATAGGCGGGTACTTGCCTAACAGGTAGGTACTCAGTCTGTGCCCAAATAGGTACCTACCTACATAATGTAGGTACCTATACTACATACATAATGTAGGTAGGCCTAAGGTAGGCTAAGTAGGTACCTACCGGTACTCTAATAGGTATCTTCGCATCATCATGCGTTTTTGAAGCAGGATTTTGGTATGGATCCCAGATAGATCGGAGATAGATCGAGCCTGGCGCTGCATCGTGATTCGTTCAACTAATCTGATCTATCCAATCTCCCCCGGTCTGTCTGACGGTTTACTCACGATTTGGGATGTTACTACGTATGTAGTTACTTTTCTCTTTTCTCACTGCGTACGTCTTTCTGTAGTCTACCACTTCTTCTCAGTTCTCTTTTCATCATCGCATTCCCCTCTTTGACATTGCGTCTGTCAGTCATTCGCTTCAAGGTTTTTTCTCAACCGTCCGGACTTATACAACATACCGTGTTCGCATATCGGCCGTCTATAAATAGATAAGCAGTGACAAGCAGCACACAGCATCTCACAGCGCACCTTCATTTACTAATAGGATCGCATCGTTTTTCGAATTTGACTGCGCCCGCTCACTCGCTCGCTCGCTGGCCGTCCCAGTTCACCAACACCGACACCTACTCCAGTCACTCCAGTTACTCTAGCCAGTCTAGCGTAGCCTAGCTTGGGAGTCCATCTTGGGAGTCCATCCTTTCGCTACAGTGTGTTTCATTCCGACTGCGTTTCATTCCGACTCAGCCGCCTTACTAAGTAGTAACGCACACCCCTTGACCTTGACGCGCGCTCGAAATATACGACGGTTGCCGCTGTTGTGCTCAAACGTATGTAATACAGCATACAGTACAATACCTACATGTACCACATCCCACATCAATTGACTGCATCGTAAATCTTAATTGCCCTGCCTCTCTCTTCCCTCGTTCTCTCTCTTACATACACCGCCGAGGAACTTCGCCGTCGAGACGGAGCGACAGGAAGCCGGCCTGAGAACACAGAGCAGCATTGTCCCGTATCATCATTGACTGACGAACAAATCCCCCCTGGATTCGTCTCCGTCTCTGGTGTGCTGCGCTCCTGTTGGCTGCCCTTGACCGTGATCATATTGGGAGACCAAGGTCCTGCCCGAGGGTGCCATTCCACGTTTCACACCGCCCGCCGGTACCTGCATCCTTCATCAGCCTCCATCCCTGACAGCGTCGACATTGCAGGGCCCTGCCAAGCTCGCCAGGCTCGCCCAGGCTTGCTAGGATCTTGAGACACCGACCATTTTAAATCCTGGACCCGCCTCGTTTCTAGTGTGAGTTCGAGAAACTCGTCCTGTCTCGATTTGGAAACGTCAATCCGCCATTTCGTCCCGACATCCTATTTTCGTCGAAACATAGTTCTCCTGTGCCTGGATTAGCCTTGGGGCGTAGAATAAGACGAAACAACAACCACGGCAACAATTGGATGTTTGACTTTGTCGTTAATACTAGGGCAATTGGGCTACAATATTAACAACACACCACAAAGAGCCGTTCTCACCTAATCATTGTTCGTCGAACGCTCAATTACCACAAAGTACTTTTACACAAAGCTGTGTCGCAGCGGACACGGCCAACAGAAACCAGACCATGATCTACGGCGGGAGCGGTAACACGGCTGAGCTCGCCATCTCTCGACCTGGTTCCCCGCCTGGCATGTCTTCCTCGAAGTCGTCCAAGGCATCCTCTCTACGTTCTTTCACCTCGGATATCGGTGACGATGTAAGCGCCAGTGTCGGGCATTTCGAAGAGATTGGCCTGGAGGACGATGCAATATCGAACGACTCCCACTCTAGATCTAATCCCATCCCGAACCCCTATATGTCTACATTCGCCTCTGATCTCCGGGCCGTCTCCGCGAAGCACGTTGGCCCTAACCTTCACCCTCAGACCCGTGATCTCTCCCACCCTCGAATGCAACGCGACGTAATATCCCTCACAAAGATGAGGCCGGTGGCACCCTCCCTTGCCACTCAGTTCCGCGATACAAGCACACAGAGTCTCACTTTGAACGTTGGGCACAGACCGCGATTGGCTAATAGGGCCCTCTCTACTCGCTCTGCCTCCTCAGTTAGCACCGCCCGTCGCCATCGAAGCCCTAGCCCCAACTTGCCGCCGAATTCCCTCGCTCCCCGCGACCCAAATATAGCTCCAAGACCGCGTAGGAGCAGTTGGCAGTCGACTCGAGAGACGAAACCGGCGCCTGCTGCGGAAAGAGAGTTCGACGACGACGATGGTGACGATGACATTCCCGACGGCTTCATTCTTGACAACGTTCCCCTATCCCCTCGGCCACCGAGCGAACGATCCAGTAGCCGGCCCGTCTCAGCCTCGACGTCACCGGAAAGACCGCCCAAGGAACGCGTACGCAGTGTTGGGAATGGCACACCACCTGTTGCCGCTGATCAGGGATCCTTGAAATCACCAACGTGGAGGTCCGATCATTCTAGCGATTCGCAGAGGTCGACGGCTCTCTCCCCGATTAAAGGTCGGGCAAAGAGTTGGACTGCTGCAATCTCAGGCTTGAATGCCGAAGCCAAGGCGCTTACGGAGAAACTTGAGGAACATGCTGACGAACTGGAGAGGCGAGGTGTGCTACAGTCTACTATCCGTCCAGCACCCAAACCCCGAGTCAAGTCTGCCCTCGCTGAGCTACCCCCGCTTCGAAGAAGCAATATTATGATTGACCCGCTGCCGATATCCAAGGAGAAAGAGGCCGTCCTCTCGCGAACGAGACCCTCGTGGCTACCGCCCAAGGATCCGGCCGAGGAGAAGAAGCATCTAAAGGAATATCAAAAAATGATGGCAAGTAGCATGGAAGCCGACAAAAAGAGAGAGGCTGCTCGTCGGGACAAGGAAAAGAACGAAGCCAAGGCTACCGGCGATCGCATGCGAATTTGGGAAGAGGATATACTAACGAGGTGGGATGTTGCTATGCAGGAAGAGCGGACAAAGGCCCTGTGGTGGAAGGGGATACCTCCTCGGAGTCGCTGCGCCGTCTGGTCTCGCGCCATTGGAAATGAGTTGGGATTGACGGCCGCGTCATTCCAGGCAGCACTATCAAGAGCTTCTGAAGTAGAGAAGCGGGTGGAGGAAGGGAACACCACAGCCAACGACGAACGAAAAATGTCGTGGTTTTCGGAGATGCGAGCAGACGTCGAAGAGAGAACCTGGGCAGAGCTTAAAATCTTCCAAGCCGGTGCGCCTCTGCACCAAAGCGTAATCGATGTCCTCCGTGCATATTCGATGTATAGGAGCGACATCGGCTACGTAACCGGATGTCATGTACGATTTTCTCTCTCTCCTCGCTCCCTTACCCCCTGTCTTCATAGCCCCGGAAACCCGCTGAAGTATACAAATGCTGACATTGAACAGACCATCGCCGCGCTTTTACTTCTCAATCTCGACTCCGCTGCTTCTGCGTTTATCGCTTTGGCGAATGTCCTCAACCGACCACTGCCATTGTCTTTTTACTCAGGCGACCAAGGAGCTCGGTCATCAGTGTACCAGCTCGTAAACCAGATATTAGCTGCAAAAGCACCCCAGCTTCATAAATATCTCAGTAACCCTACCACCATTGGCCTGGATTTCGACGTTTGCCTAAATGATATCTTCATGACTATCTTTACTCGGCATTTAAGTCTTGATGACTGCACAAGGCTATGGGATGTATTTATATTCGAGGGAGATCGGGTTTTAATCCATGCTGCTGTGGCGCTGTTATTGGAGAGCGAGATCTCACTACTCAGTGCCCGATCAGCGGTTGAGTTCCAAAAGGTTCTCGGAGATTACTCGAAGGTCACACACCAATTCCAGGATGATGAAGTATTCATCAGGCGTGTCCAAGGCCTTGCGAAGTGATGGGTATCGGCGCATCAAGATAATCACGACCTTACGATCTGGACGATTTCACAGCTAGTACAGCGAAGTTAACGGGCATAGAGCGGAATTCTTTTCATGGTTCGCGCTCATACGGGCATATGTTTCGTTTCAGTGTCTCAATGGCTTGTTCGTGCCCAATTACCTTCGGACATGTATGGGCAAGCAGCACTCGCAGGCGTATTGAACCTATATCTGGCACATGATGAAACGCTCGGCTGACCAGTCCTGGTAGTTACGCATGTTGACCTGGTCTTAATCTAATTCTGAAGTTTCGGTTCCATGCATATTCTGAGACTAAGCTGTTCAGTTTAGCCTCGCATACCTACGAATTTATTATTTAAATTTATTAGTACATATGCTACCAAGAACGGAGCGCCAGATCATGTCAAAATAATTCTGTTTTCAAACTTAATTATGTACTTATTCGATATTATAACCACCTCCCAACCTAGTGGCACTACCAGCATGAGGGATTAGCCGAACATAGTCTTAGTTATATTTATGCACATCGTCACTGTACTTCTCCAAGCCGCACCCTTTCTTTCTCGCTCAGCGTTACATCGTGATAGCTGCTTTAGAGATCATCCATATTTAATGGCTTACTATGGAGCCTGTAGACCCCATCATCGATACATACATTTCGATCTGAGTAATACAACGTGTAAGCTGGGCACATAGTTTATAACTACGTTACCAAGCGTCCCACCAATGCTGACTTCCGGAGCCAGAAAGATTCTGTGAAAAGGCAGAAGGAATCGTACCGTTGTTATTTGTGCGGTTTACGTGGCAATTTAAATTTCCCAAATCTACTACCCTTTCGAGCATTTTAGGGCGGAGACTGTGCAGGGGATATTTGGGCCATAGTGTGAATATGTGACTTCCGTCTTCGTTCATGACCAGCATCATCTTTTACAGAGGGAAAGTGAGAGTTATAAATTCAAGATAGTGTTGCATCACTTAATGCAATGTGTTCTGTAGCAACCTAAGGACAAAACGCCTTCGCAGACATTTTGGATACCTAAGGTTAGGCATTTCATGTGATCAATTTAAGAGATTGCCTTTCTTTCTAAACTGACTTTAACTGAAGAGGAGCATGTAGTTACATTAATAACTGATTATTTAAACCATATTGGTCGTCTATTATTAAGGAAAATTGCGCTGGTTATATGTATAATTACACATAGTTTGTAGCAGATTATTTACCACCATGTACTAATATTAGAGTAGCGAGCAAAGTCAACGCATCGTCGGTTACCTCAGTTAGTTAGAGCGTCGTACCAATATAGACCGATGTATATGTAGCAATGCGAAGGCCCCTCTTTGCTAGTGTTGGATCAGATATCCTGGGATGTCTATACTCCTAACGCTACACCGTGAACTTATCTATCTGAAGTCGTGCCATGAGGGTTTATAGTATCGTTAGATACAGGGATCATATCTGCCTTAGTCACGAGCCAACAGCTCAGCATCTGGCTACTTGCTGCAACAAGGCTGCCTCTCTGTAGCACGATCACTTAGACGCAGATGAACAAGGGCATCTCTCGTATTCGGACTTTCCTGGGTGTCGGTAACATGGGCGAACATCAGGGCAAGGCATGTCAAAGAAACAGCCAAAGTCTATCATGCAACGACAGAACGGGGCGATACCCACACAGCGACGTGGAATATGTCGGTCCAGAAACTCATGGCGAGAATCGAGGTATATAGTCTACTCATGAAGTGTCTATATGTGTTCCACGGCGGCCCAGGAGGGACGGCTGTGTAGAGTTACGAGGAAGTTGTAATGGTTGAATCACACGAGGGTGCGTCCTACACTTCGAGACTGCTGATACTGTCGACTCCTTTTGCTTTGCATTGTATATATGGCTTGGGAATGAGCCACCGCTGAGGAGGAATCTATAACACGAGGTCTTGGTAAGATGGTTAAGTTCGCGCTGGCGGGAAGCTGACTTGAATAACCTACGGAACAAAATAGACCCAACGCAATCCTTACCAGAGCAACTATCAAAAGCTGCATGCAGTGATCTGGAGTCCGGCTAGGCTGCCACTGCCGAGGCGTACACGAAATGACTACGTGCATACCTAGGTATGAAGAATAAAGGTAGCTGTTAGTGTATCGGTGACCTCTGCCCTCTACACTTT
This sequence comes from Xylaria sp. FL1777, assembly GCA_022578965.1. Taxonomy (NCBI): domain Eukaryota; kingdom Fungi; phylum Ascomycota; class Sordariomycetes; order Xylariales; family Xylariaceae; genus Xylaria; species Xylaria sp. FL1777. The sequence continues at coordinate 26,871 of MU400517.1, forward strand.
GTGGTTGAGACGTAAGACTTGGACAAAACGCGTTTAAACCGCGTGATCACGTGACAGCCCCACACTCATCCCCCACAACAGGATACCTAAGTACCTAGGTACTTACTTAAAGATACCTTAGGTCCTTAGGTATGAACATTAATAGTAGGTACCTAGGCAGATGGGTAGGTAAACCTATAGACTCACTGTCATTTATCGTTTATTGTACCATAGCTCCTGATACCTATGTTTAGGTCTTCTTGAATTAAACCATGGCAAGTATTACTTATATTCTAGCTACCAGACATAGGGGCACTACTGAGAAATACTGGTTACCTCCAGCTCAGCTCAGCTCTTGAGGATATCGACTTGTGTCGATCCACCATGCCTACACTTGTCATAGAGCCATAAAAATATCTGGCTCAGTACGACATGCTCGTAAGCCTAGACGCCTCGGACTATTTTAATCCTTTGCTCAAGCATCAACCCAGCGAGAGACGCACCCTAAACCCCCCTAAATCCCATTCGTCGACTAACATCGGGCATCAACACGCCAATCGGCAGTGCCTCCAACTGATGTCCAGACTTCACAGCACTATGCCATGGAAATAACGCTTGTTGAATTATGATCGAATATGGTTGGAAAGGAGCACCACTCGCAGAGTTAAGTGCATACAGGATACAAGAATCGAAGTATGGCAAGGATTTGACAATCAATCACTCTCCTCTGCTTCATTCTTGCAATGGTCCGAAAGATACTTGGGAGATGGTCTGACTTCGATCTTGCAGCAGAGTTTGTCGCTCGCCAAGGGAATAGGGACAGGCAAGACCAGTGCCAAAAATTCAGCCAGGAGAGTCAAACTTGGGAACAAGATAGGGCATCCAGAAGTCCAGCCAACCCTAGTCAATCCTCATCTGCAGATAGTTCAGAACAAGGCTCTGCTGTATTGAGCTTTGACCTAGATGAGATGGCGCAGGCTTTTCAATGGCTAAGCCAAGCTGTTGACAGTGTGTAAAGGCAAACGGATATGAGCAACCTTTTGCGCGTCTCTCTCCCCACCATTTATTATCAGTGGAGGATGAGATGACCGTTGCCGAATCGCATTATGCGCAACGGCTCTATAGCCTCAGCGCAGCGGGCTATAGCTACTGATCCCGAGAACGTAAGGAAGGCTGATTACTTGGTTGAACCTCTTGAGGACCTAAGCGTCGTCGATCTTGCCCGGAGACCGCTATATGTACTTGGTAAGATCAACGATGGCAAGCGTAGCAAGTGTGCTTTTTACGTGGATATGAGTCAAGAAGGAGAGCCTAAGTCGCTGGATTAGGTACCTACTACAAGCTCCCAAGCATCCTTTGTGGTAATAAGGTAGTTAAGTACCGCCATCTACGGTAATATAGACTTGTGTATGTCGTTGTCAGGACCGTCCTCAACGCTGATGAGACCTCTCCAACATCGGCCGAAACCTTGCAGACGGGAACATCAACAGGAAGGTCGGGGACGAAAACAACGACTACTAGCAACGGCCCTGCTGGCTCGACGGCTTTTTCAGCTTCGTATGACAGACACACTTCAAATGAATCAGACGAAGAAGGGAATACTAAGGTGAAGGGTTACGTACATAGGGGTCGGTCGGAGCAGCTGTTGGTACAGTCCTCATTGTCGCCTTTATATGCCTGGGGTACAAATGCTACCAGCATCACGAAGCGAAGCACGTTCCAGGGAATACGCAAGGGCTTGTCATGTATACGGCTCACAAGGGTATGTATGACCGGACAGACGCATATGCACCCGGGATACTACCTGCCAGTGGTGCTAAAATACAGTCCTAGACCACCACAGGAGCTGCCTGGGCACCCGACGAAGACTCGTCAGCCAAAAGTTTTATGCATCTTTATTATTACTTGAGCAGGAGGAGTATGGCTCATTGAAAGCTTCAATAATGAGCGAGAGAATTGAGAGCTCAACCCCCTTCCTCCATAGAGAGCGACACTACATAGGTACCAGATAAAGGTGAGTAGAAGGGAGGGAAAAAAGGGATCGATTTTTGAAAGCTAGACAAGCGGCAGTGACCTCTCCCGCGTCGCTACGGACAGAGAGTGTGTATAACCAAGTTCAAAAATTGAAAAAGAGTGGAAGGGAATAAAAATATAAGGCAAGGTGTAGGTCTGGTCAGTATTAAGGTCGACTCATCACCTTCGCATTGCTATGTACACATATCTATGTATTAGTAGGACACTCTAACTAACTTACCTAACAGACCAATCAATAGTTATTGACCGTGTCTTTGCTATTGGAATTCATGTGTATCTATTCCTTTCATCGTACAACATCATTCCTAAACGGTGGCTATGCGTGTTATAAGGCTCCTTAGTATCTGAATGGAATACTCGGCTCCGAGTTTGCTTTCAATCACAATATTGATAATTATTCTCTTGAACTCCATCTATCCCTTGCTCTAATGCCAATACTAGCCCTAAGCTGGTGGGTTCTGCCTTTCGTTCTCCGAACTGATTTCCTGGCGAGATGGATCCGGAGACGTTAAGAGTTTGTAATGTACCTTGAAAGGAGGCGACATATAACTTTACCCCTAGTATTTTAGAATCGTGAATATTTTGCACGATAATGAGGAATATGCCCAAAAGAATATTGAAATTCAAGTCTTATTAAAAAATATCGGCAATTATTTAAGTCCGGATTAGATGTTAAGGGCTTGCTACTTCTATCCGTTGTAACTGGGAATTTGATTATAACTGCTAGTCTTAAATATATCGCTAGTGCCGTCGATATCGCGGGAATTGTCTTATAATATAATATTCTGCTAATTTACTACTCCTAGTTCTAAACTTGATAGAGAGATACCTTACTTTGGCGCCCGGGGTCTAAGCACACATTTATGGTTGCTGTCTGGTTCACGATGCAGAGAAGCTTCACTGTATATCTAATCAAAACTCAGCCAAGGGGGGAATCAGAGGATAAAAATATATCAAAAAACCTTTAAGCGACACTGGGTATCACACCATCTAACTTGCCGTCAGCACGCCACTTCGCCACGAGTTCCCAAAATGCAGGTATGCCTGCGCTCCAGGGCGACCGCTTAGCAAATCTTATGAGTTCCTCCTGGCTCCTCCCCTTAGCCATATCGCCAGGGCCTGCCTCACCGGTGAGATAACCGGGCGTGCAAACGGAAATGGTGGCAAAGCGTCCGGCGCCCTGTAATATGCGCATACACCAGGCCTGCTCAGCCGCGAGGTCGACCTCGACGGTGACGCGCCTCTGCGCCTTTGTCTTGTCGCCGACTCTCGCATGACTTTCGCCTATAATGTACGCTGATAACCGGGCCAGCGTGTCAAGCACGGAGGCGTGGTTCGCGCCGACGGGACTCTGCGCGACACCCAGCCAGAACAGATTCGGGAACCCGTTCGATGCAACGCCATACAGCGTCGACACGCCCTCTGTGGAGAATTTCTCGGATAGATCTCGCCCGTTCCGCCCGTACACTTTCATCCCTGCACGGATCGCCGGGTCGCCGCCGTCGAGGATCGGCGACCGATAGCCCGTGCCCAGAACGACGATGTCAAGCGGGTACTCGACGCCGTTGGCGACGACGCCCGAGGTCGTTACGCTGTCGAGGCCCTTGCCGTCCGTGTCGACGAGGTGCACGTGCGCGTTGTTGAAGGTCTGCAGGTACGTGTCGCTGTAGGTCGGCCGCTTGCACCACGACGGATACCACGGCGTCAGCTTCTCGGCCGTCACCGGGTCTCGTACGATGTCCTTGACGCGCTGGCGTAGGGCCGTCATGCGCGGGGCGTCGAGCGCCAGGAACCGCGCAACCATATCGGGGATCTGCTCTGGCGCGACTGCGGCGAACTCGGGGTCGCCTGTGACTGCGCGGTAGGTGCCCAGATGCGACCACTCGTCATCGACGAGGTTCGGGACGCCGTCCGGCAAGACGCCCGCCATACACTGCATGAAGTTGGCATTACGCTTGTCGGACCAGCCGGGTTCGCTGGCTATAGACGTGTTCCATTCGGTAGGATCCGTCGGCTTCTGGCCGCGACTGAATACGGCGCTCGGAGTGCGCTGAAAGACGTAAAGTTCCTTGACGTACTTCGCTAGGTATGGCACCACCTGGATGGCCGTGGCGCCTGTGCCGATGATTCCGACTCGTTTACCAGCCAGTTTGGAGAGCTCTGGAAATGGCTCCTCCGACGAGCCCCCGGTGACGTCGTAGTTCCACCGCGACGTGTGGAATATGTCTCCCTTGAAACCCTCGAACCCGACACCACCAACCTTGGGCACCTGTGGCGTCGCCAGTAGGCCGGCCGTCATGTAGACGAACTCGGCGTTCACAGAGAGGGAGCCCTTTTCTTGCCCCTTTGGTCCTCGCCACGTAGACAGGCCGACCTTGTAGTGGCGGGCTGCATCGTCCCACTCGGCCTTGTCTATTTGCGCTCGGAAGAGAATCTTGTCCCCTAAGTCGTACTTCTTGACTACATCTTGGAGGTAATGGCGGATCTCGACGCCAGGAGCATACTTGTGCGTCGGCATGTAGCCCATTTCTTCTAGTAGGGGCAAGTATATATAAGCCTCGACATCGCAATGGAGACCTGCGTACCGGTTCCAGTACCACGTGCCACCGACTCCGCCGGCAGTCTCGACAAGCCGTATCTGATCGGCCGTAAACCCCTGCTGGATGAGGCGCACGGCCGCCACGATGCCGCCAAGGCCAGCGCCTGCGATCAGGAACTTGGGGCAGTCGCCGGGCTTGAGAGGAGGTGTTTGCGCATCGAGAGCCGCGTGGTCAGCCCAGGTGTCGTCGGCTAAATGGCGCAGACGGTCGCTGTCGCTCTGGGACAGCGCCTCGAACTGCGAGATGCCCTCTGCCTTCACGCGCTTCTGTGCCTCCTCGGCATACTTCTGTTGAACTTGAGCGAATTCAGCGGCCATGGCGGCAGACAGAGCGGATACTTTCTCCAAGATGACTAGGGCACTTCTTTTCGCGTGGACTGTTTGGGCGGCATCTCAAGAGGAGGGCCATAGATGATATATCTGAGCCATATCCTCACCCGAATACGCTGGCATCCCAGATTTGTTAGCGCGGTGGGGGCCGTGCCTCGACCGGTAAGGACGATGATTCAGTAGTGTAGTAACCGGTACGAAGGCAAGACACGCATGGCACCATTTCCCATCAGCTGGATGTGTTACGGAGCTGTTATTAAGCGCCCTTAGACGAGACAACTGCGCTAGACAGAGGTTTTGGCGAGGGCTATACCGGGGGCTTCTCCCGGACGCGGTAGTGTGCGTAGTATCCCTACTAGTATTAGTATACATACTGCGTATACCTACTGCGTATACTGCGTATACCGCGTATACTGCGTACACATGTGGTGTGCCAAGAATACCCCGACAAGAGTCGTTTAGCAAATGCGTGATGCAAGGTTCAAGATGACTGATGATCTTCAACTAGGTACCTAGGGTATGTACCTACCCCCTCCTAAGCCCCGCGAAATATGTATTAGCTACTTTACTTACACGTCCTCTGCAAGCGTTACTAGTCACAGCAGTTAGTCTCATTAGTGTGCCAATGCAATGGTTAGAATCTTCGATTCCCACCTCTTTGAAACCCTCAAGCCTTTGAAATACGATAGGAAGACAGTAGTATAGTAGTATAGGCACTTAGACGTGTATACTACCTACTTACAGGTAGGTGTATGCGTACGGGGACGGTACGCGGTACATAGACATGCGCAGTAGGTATTTGAGAATACCTACCCCTCACGGTAGATGATTTGTCAGTCACTCCCACCTCACCTATGTAGGTACCTACCTACCTGGGTAAACTTATAATAATTGATATTCACTTACTACCACTACATATAGTATACATACCTAGGTAGGTATACGATATCGTTTAGACCATTTCGTACCTGCTCGTATATGAATGGTTCGAGGCAGAGTAAGGGAACACGTGATGTGATGTAGCTTCCCGGTTCAGGCCTCCCCATCTAGGTATCCTGCATCTGTCATCCCAAACCTGCCCTGATCGGAAGTGTGAAGCTGTGTAGCTACCTGCAAGAATTGCATACAGTACTGTACCCGGTACCCAAATAGGTAACTTATAAGGTAGTAGGCACTGTATCTATGCAGAAGGGGGGGGGGGGGGGGGGGGGGGTGAAAAAAAAAAAAAAAAAAAAAATTAAAAAAAAAAAAAAAAAAAAAAATTTTTTTTTTTTTTTATTATTTATTAAAAAAAAAAAA
>MU400517.1:33121-137213 GCA_022578965.1 Xylaria sp. FL1777
AACCCCGCCCCCCCCCCCCCCCCCCCCCCCCCCCCCCCCCCCCCCCCCCCCCCCCCCCCCCCCCCGAGTGCAAGAAACGACCCAAATTTTGAATCCTGCACACTACAAATCCAGTAGAATGTTGTTTTATTCCTGTGTATATACTTCAAAGGCTACCTAGTCATACAACTACAAAGTAGGTAATAGTAAATAAACAATAATATTGCGATTAGACCAACTTGATCCACCGATTTATACCTACCTGGAAGTCTTCCAAATAAAAATTTCCACCTTATATTTGAAACGGTAGAGCTTCAGTGGTTTGTAGTGTTTGGGCTATCCTTTGTTGTAGCCACCCTGTCACATGCATATGCGTGTGCCTACGCATACATGTACGCAGTATCTACTGTGTAGGTGGTTTGTTGCTTGATCCCGCGTACAGGGAATATCACAGCTGCCCCTCGCGTAGTATGGCGCCTCAGATCATTACAGGTACTGCGAAGATGGAGCGGCCTGTTGTCGCTGTGCCATGTAAGCGCGTATTCGGTGAGTACTATCATATACGTGCACTAGATAGACTATGGGAACGCATTCGCTACAGAATCTTTATGACGCAGTCTACGCGGATACAAGGTAAACCGTCGTTCATGGATGAAAAGAGGGGGGATTTGATTACCGGAGTGGCATATGTATTTGCCAAGAATTAATGTTGGTTCATACGTCTTGGCGATAGAAATACTGTACTTATGCGTATGTTGCTGTACAGTGAACGTAGCACCCAGTCCTGTAGATCCCCGCACGGCTAAGCGAGGCCATTTGGCGGGCTAATGTACAGCACAAGGTGTGTCGGGCACTGGACAACCTACTAAGTATGCGTACTATACGTAGTACAGATAAAGCCTACCTAGCTAGAGGAGTCGTAGAATGACGGGAGCACCCCCTAAAATAGCAAGTGTCGCGACTATGGTTGGCAGTGTTTGGTCTTCACTTATATCAACGATCGGAGTAGGAAACGACATCGTATAGGCGTCCTCCCCGCAATCGATACAGCCGAGAACAAACAGAACAAATGAAAAAGATGGGTGTCACCGATATTCCGGACTTCGATAGTCTTCCAGAGGTGAAGGAGATGCCTCAGGGCTGTGCCTGGGGCCTCTTTGACACAGATGGTAAAAAGGATCTCCTAGGGACTTTGAACCTGTTAACCACAGACGTCGTCAAGGGCGCATGTGCCGAAGCCAGAGATGGCGTATCGATATCTCTCAAGTCAGTCTCAAGAGCTTACCTTTGACTCGATAAGACCTGATGGTGGTCATTAATGCGTTATTCGCAGTTGGCCGCTCAATGCCATGGGCTTCCCTTTGCCAGGGAGGATACAGCCCACTCATAAACAGATGACCTTGAAGGAAACAGGCTTATCTGAAGGCGCAGGTTGGGATGATGAGATCCACTTCAACACGCAGCTCAGTAGTCAATGGGACAGTCTAGTACACTGGCACCACCAACCCTCGGGCCTCGCTTATAACGGCATCGAGGTGACGAAAGAGGGACTGGCAGCGACGAACACGGCCGCGAACGCCACACCAACACTTGATCACTGGCATGCTGTTGGCGGACTGGTCGCCCGAGGTGTCCTGATCGATTTCAAGGAATGGGCAGAGAAGAGGGCACGAGCCGAGGGAAAGACAGGTGACGATGCTGTCGTTCATCCGCTCGACGGCCATCGTATCACAGTGGAGGAGATTGGAGCCATAGCCAAGGACCAAGGTGTTGAGTTTCGGCATGGCGACGTTCTCGTCGTCCGCACTGGTTTGACAGAGTACCTCCAGACACCGACGCCAGAAGTTTTTGCGAAGCTGCAGAATCAGAAGATTTCCGGCGGTGAGTACAAGCCTTTCCTCTCCAGAATCCGCTTGGGTCGTTACGTTACACGCACACGATCTTGGGCTCTTGCTCGCGACACAAACTGATGGGGACGTATTAGTACACGGGACTATCGAGTCTGCAAAGTGGTTATGGAATAAGCATTTCGCTGCGGTGGCTGGGGACGCATGGGCATTCGAGGCGCTCCCCCCAGTTAAGGAAGACGGCTCTGTAGCAACACATGTTGATCTAGGTAAGCTTGAAAACGCCGGACCCGTCGGGAGTCGGATAAGCAGACACCAGAAGCTCCCTCGCTGACGTGAGACCGGCACTGCTTAGTTCTTCACCCTTGGTTGCTCGCCATGTTCGGCATGCCGATCGGTGAGCTGTGGGATCTTCGAGCTCTCTCGGCACATTGCAAGGCGTCCGGACGGTATAGCTTCATGCTTAGCTCGGCACCGCTGAATATCCCCGGCCTCGTCGGTTCACCGCCCAACGCTCTGGCAATCTTTTAAGCCAGGGAATGACCAGGAACTCCCCCAGGTAGGTCGTTTGATACGCGAAGCAGCTTATACTCCTGCAACAGTGAATTGTATTTGGTCCGTGGCCAATTTCGTTAGTCAATGAACTCGCATAGGCTAGATCATTTGAATCTGCAGCGAGTCCTGAAATTATCTTCCGTAACGTGGCTGGGCTCACGGTGTATCGTAATAGCATGAAATTAAGAACAATACCTGTGTATGCAAGTTACTGTAACTGTAACACATATGTAACTCGCTTACTGCGTGGTACCTACCAGGCCATGTAGTATAGGTACTGCGTAGGTAGCTCATAACCCCCGTACCCGCTAACCATGCCCGCTAATCACACCCGCTCGACCATGGCTGCTTGCTGGTTGGATGGATGGATGACACATCCTCTCCCGCTCTCTCCCCTTTCCTTTCCCGTCCCTCGCCGTCCCCCGTCGGCGTCCGGTTCTCCAGACTCCGTCAGACTCGTTCATCGGCGCGTCACTCTGCCGTGGACCTTGCCTGCGGTCAGTCCACCAACACTAAGCTACCTCGGTAAGGTAGTAGTCGAGTCCACCCACGCCGCTCGCTGACCATGGATCCAGCCTCGCTAGATCCGCGTCTCCGCGAGGCTGGCGAGGATTCAATTACCGTCCACAATGCGGCGCAAGACCACAAAAACACCAGCAACAGCAGCAGCAACAGCAGCAGCAACATCACCACTATCGCCGCCGCTGCTACCACTGCTACTGCTGCCGCTGCTGCTGCCGCTGCCGGTCCCGATAGGGAAGAGGTGTCCCCCGATGCTCCATCACCCCAACAACCGCTGCAGACTGCGACCACCGCTTCGACCCCCGTCTTCACGCCGCAAACCCCGGCCAACACGGCCTTCCCGCCCCCTGCCGACACTCCTTCTGCCACCGTTGCCATCGCCCCTGCTCCCGCTGCCGCCTCGGCCACCGCCGGCACTCCCCACGACCCCAACGACCCCAAGCGCCCGCGTGCATGCGAAGCTTGTCGCGGTCTCAAGGTCAAGTGCGAGCCTGATCTGCTCAACCCGGATGGACCGTGCAAGCGGTGTGCAAAGGCCGGGCGCGAGTGTCTAGTCACGCAGCCGACGCGGAAAAGGCAAAAGAAGACTGACAGTCGTGTTGCCGAGCTGGAGAAGAAGATAGATGCCTTGACCGCGAGTCTGCACGCCAGTAGGGGGAACGCGAGTGGAGGGGCACCATCACAACCGGCGTCGACGCCGATAGCACATCCCCATCCGTATCGCTCTGAAGGCGAAGATGCAAGTGCAAGGGTCGTCAGAGAATGGGGTCCGCCGGCCTTCTCCCCCTTGGAGAACGGCCTCGGCGAAGGTCGCAAGCCGTCCCAGTCACAACCCCAGCCCACCATGGCTGGTCAGAAGCGTAAATTCGCGGAGACTAGGGATATCGCCTCGGATGGGCACAGGGAACTGGGCGTACCACGGACGTCAAATGCTGGTTTAGAGCCGTCGCAGTCCGATATCGTGGATCGGGGAATCATCGCCCTTGATGAGGTGCCTGTGCTCTTTCAGAGGTACACTGACCGCATGGGAGTTCATCTACCAGCTGTTGTCTTCACGCCCGGTACGACTGCATCCGAGGTCCGGACGACGAGCCCTATTCTATTCCTCGCTATCATGTCTGTAGCCTCTTCGGAAACCCCAAATACACAACGTCAGCTGGTCAAAGAGTTGATGCAGATTTTCGCCGACCGGATTATTATGCGCGGCCACAAAAGCTTAGAACTAGTACAGGCTCTGATAATAAGCGTAGTCTGGTACTTCCCCCCTGAGCATTTCGAAGAGCTCAAGTTCTACCAGATGGTTCATCTAGCTGCTGTCATGGCCCTTGATATTGGCCTAGGCAGAAGGAAGAATAGCCCAAAGTCTAGTCTAATTCCGTATACCTGGCAGGATCACCCCTTCCGAAAACAACCACTTCCGGATCCCTCTACTATTGAATCACGTCGGACATGGTTGGCCGTATATTTCCTCGCCTCGAATGTAGCCATGGCCTTGCACCGTCCAAACTTGATTAGGTGGCAATCATTCATGACGGAATGCATGGACATTCTGGAGTCTTCGCCCGCAGCGGCACCTAGTGACAAATACCTTTGCCACTTGGTATGGACTCATCGTCTGGCCGAGGAAGTCGGCATTCAGTTTTCCATGGATGACCCTAGCATTTTTGTCAACATAACAGAACAGAAAGTGCAATATGCTTTGCGAGGATTCGAGAGAGACCTAGCCAAATACAGCGAAAGTATACCAAAGGAAGACAAACAACGTAAGTAGACTGCTCCCAAGTCAGGTTATGATTTTACTAACCAATATCAGCATCACTTCTTCTCAGCTTTAGCGTTATGAACTTGTACATGCACGAGATTGCGCTACAGACCAATGAGGAACGGACGGCGTCATCCAACGCCGAAGCACTACGCGATCCAATTCCTGGTCTCGGTGATAGCCTTACCGCCGCCCACATCAGTGCATTGTCCTCTTGTCTTACGGCGATAGACGGCATATTCGAGACGTTTCTAGCACTTGATGAATCGACTATTCGTTGCTTGCCCATCTTTAATCTAGTCCGCGTGTCGTATGCTGTGGTCGTTCTTATCAAGATATACTTCAGTGCCACTTCTCCTAATTCAGAACTGGGGAAGGTTATTAATAAGGATAATATGAAGGTGGCGGAATATCTTGATAGGCTTCTTGAAAAGTTTCGAGAAACGGCAGCTTCAGACAAGTCTCGTCCCGCGGGCAAGTTCTTCATGGTACTCGTCATGGTGCGCACGTGGTTTCATAAGCAAGGCCAAAGTCAAGGTCGACAACATAGTGAACAAAACATTGACCCTATCCCAAAACCATCACAATCTGTTCGTAACAACTCTATCGCAAACTCATCCAACTCTCAGGATAACGTGTCCCAATCCAATACATCTCAACTTCAACAACCGCAGATCAAGACCCAGTCTGAATACAACCCGGCTAATACCCCCCTTCAGTTGCTCTCCGAACTCGCCACGGGGAACGGCCCTTCCCGAAATTGTCAAAACAGCGGAGCACCGTCAGCAGCCAGCTTGAACACGCCAGGATATCCAGCATGGATGGGTCCCGGAGTCCATATGCCATACATCTACGGCCCGACCTCAGGCTTGCCAACATCAGCACCTAGTGGAAACGCGACACCAGGATCCGCAGGTCAACCACTCATACCTTGGACGGTCGGGCCCTTTGGAGGCGACATGAATTACATGACTATGGGCGACGGCTTCGAGCAAGCCATGGGGCTCACGCTGACAGGGTTCGGGGGTGGTAGTCCCGGCGACTCCGTCAGCTACGAGAACAGCATTCGCATGATGGCGCAGAACGACACAAATCTCGTAGCTCTCATGGACGAGTTTCCCCCGAATGCAGGAAATGTCTTCGGATTCTAATCTAAGCCTTGCTGCTTTTCACTTTTCCACTTCTACAACAGGATGGGATGCCATGATTATTTCGGGTTCAACAGTGTAAGCGCTGAGAAAAGTATGAGTTTCTAATCCGCCATAGCGATTAATTTCTTCTATTGTTTCCCTTTTTCTCTTCAGAAAGCAGTACCAGCCTATTCTATCTCTTCTTCCTCTTGTTCTCTAGGCGAGGTGAAGCTTGTTAAGTTTTGAACTGCATTATTGGCGATTCTGTTCCCTGCTCTATTTGTACAACAAATTTCATCTTTCTCATGGGCTTTTCAGCGGGAGTTGAGAGACTAGGACTTATCATCATTGTAATCATAACTGAGGGATAGGACAGTTGTACATAAAACATGTTTACTCTAGTATGGCGTCTTGGTGGCATTTGGAGAACTGGTGGGAATAAGGCTATTATTATGGCTGGGTAGGTGTTTGAGTTCTAAGTTTCCACTCCTCTGGGCAATGATTATTTCCACTATTCTAACTAAATATTATACGAACTTGAACGTATTCGTCTGTACTTGGCGTCGTACTATTCTCGAGTTTCATGATTTCGGAGATGGGCGATATGCTTTAAAACACGCTTGGGCTGGATCAGCTTCTCGCAGAGCCCAGCACCAAAACTAGCGAGCAAGAACGTAAATTTTAATCTCTATGATAGGTTTGTCAAACCGGGCAATGTGACATGATCAAAACTACAACCAAGAGCCCGTCTCTATACAATTTGTATGTAGTCATCTCAATCTTGTTTGCTACCAATAAAAGTATATCCGTCGATCTTTCGTTTTGTTCATACATATGCTGCCTAGTTTATTCCTAGCGCATTGTCTGACGCATTGCGTAGCAAAGAAGTCCCGGCAAACCCCCAACATCCGACATCTGCCATCCTCATCGTCGCCTACCCCCATATCGTACATGTACATAAAACAGCCACATTGCAAAGCTATGTCCTTAGAAGTAAAACCGTGAAAACTTAGCTAATGTCCTTCCCTTCACCCTTTTACCATACGGATGTCAAGCCGTTTTCAGATCACAAACGTTGAGTGACTGTTCGCACCTCATAGCACATAAAAATGTCTCCAGGTCATACAATTTTGACCCCCTAATGCAGGTACAGATATAGTACCTATCAAACCTTTGAATCCTTGACACTTGGCGTTTGTTCGGAAAGCCTCATTTGCTTTGCCAGCTCGCAACCTACGCGTCGCAACCAATAAAGCGAAGCGAAAAGCTCCGGTGAAATGGAAGTGCAATAGACAGTATGTCAGGTGATACAAGTCGGGGTAGCGGAGTAGCATGACAGTAGACGCCGGATACAACTTTTTGATTCACATAGCATCAATAGGTCGAAACCAGACCTCCTGGCATTTCGCCTTCAATCCATGTAGAAATCACCTTTTAGGATACGCTCCTGCATATGATCAGGCTTGGGCCGCTCGGGTTGTCTGGGCTTCATAACCTCGGGCTGTCTCGGCGGCGCCGGCATGTCAGAAACGGACTTAGCACGGTCGTGATGAGGGGTGCCACGAGGAGGCGAGCCAGAGGTGGCTACAGGACCAAAAGCAGGGCGCTGGCCGGAAACGCTGCTTTCAGCACGGAATCTAAGCTGCTCAGTCCAGTTGTAACCGTTGTCTGAGCGAGCGGAAAGCATGTCAGAAGGTGTTCTTGCGGGTAGTGTGTTGCTTGCCTGAGAGGTGCTCGTCCGCCTCGGAGTAACAGCGGAGAAGGACGAAGCACCGGGGAGGAACGGTTGGCGTGAAGTTGCAATGGAAGTTCGCCTTGCTTGTTGGGCGGGCCTACCGGAACCTGGGCTCGTCTGGCCAGTTCGAATACTGCGCATAGCCTGGGCGCCGAAACTGGTGCGGCGAGTGAAGGGAGAGGTGGATGGTATCTTGGCAGGCTCGTCATCATCAATTGCATTTTCGTCGATGGAGTCGGAGTAGTTGGTGGAGATGCTACCTCGTCGAATACCGAAGGGAGTGCTAGCTGATGGCGAGGCACCTGACAGACCCAAAGTGGTGACAGAGAGTCGTCGACGCTGGTCTCGTGCAACAGCAGCCGACACGGACTCACGAGTAGCGACGTTGCCATTGCCGTTGCCATTTCCGGCAGCCGAAGTCGAGTTGCTGCGATGAAACAGGTTGGAGAAAGCAGCAGAAGTAATAGAGCCACGACGGTCATTGGACTGTCCTGTGCTCGAATTATCGTTCGACATGATGGGAAAGAGAGAGGTGGTGGTCTTAGATGGGTCCGGAGTGAAGTGGGCTTTGGCAACAAACGGTTCGGTGTCTGTCAAAATGGGACAATCAAGGGCCGGGGTGACAGTACGATTTCTCAACGGTGGCAGCAGGAGGAGAAGAAGAAGAAGAAGAAGAAGATCTTTGGTGGTTGGTGGTTGGTATAGTTTTGTGGCTTGTAGTTTGTGGTTGTGGTTGTGGTCGTGATTGTGATTGTGATTGTGGTTGTGACAGTTGTGGAAGTTGGTTGTAGGAGTGGTTGGAGTTGGCAGCACGAAGCACGCGACACCTTTGTGTGAATCGATGAAAGAAGAAGAGAAGACGGCGGGGGAAATAGGGTTTATGTGCAAGGCAGATGGCGCGGTGGTGTCAGGGCAGTCGACAACGGAGTTGGGGTCGTGAAACACTCGATCGGAAGAGATGGTCCTTTGTATGGCTGCATGGAATGATGTATCGTACGAACAGCCAAGTAACCGTGTGACGTGTGACGTCGGCCAAACCCAAGATGCGACAGCGTCGCTCTGCTTTGACGCGCGCGCGGGTTGCGTTGCAGCCACGGCGAGCCGGCGTGACCTGGCTGAAGAGTCTGTACGGAGAGACTGCAGGCAAGGGCCGGGAGCGCGGCGCTGACTCGAAAGCGTGCAGAAATGAAGTGGTGTTCAACACCTAAATGAGTGGCTAGTTGGAATCGGTTGGCGGTGTTGATGCTAGGATTTGGGATCTGGGGCTTGGGACTTGGAAGGCGAGCGGGGTAAAGAGTAGGTAGTAGAGTAAGTAAGTAGGTAGGTACCTATATGTAAAGGTTCGGTAAGGGTATGGGAAGGGAAGGTCTATAGTGTAAATGGACTACCCCAGGTAGGCTGCTGTACCTAGGTAGGTAAATACCTAGCTAAACGGCAAGTAGGCAAATAAGCTTCTCAGCTGTAGCTTTAGCTTCGAGCTGTATGCTTAGGATGGTATGTAACGATACCTAGCTAGTGATAATAAAGGGGCGTCACAAATGAGTTGTTGTAGAAGTGAAGAAGATTGATGTTAATGCCAGTAAGGAACCGCAATATGGGTGTATTTAATACTAGGAATGAGAAGGCAACCGAGCAGCATTAACGCGGTAGGAGGTAGCGTGGACATGATATAGTCGTTCGATCCCTCGTTCCATCGCCTCCACGACACTACGTACATATACAGTGGTAGCATGCCTGTACATATACCTACCCCATGTAGTGGGTTGTAGACACCAGGCTAGAGAGTGGATACACATGCAGACCCAGCAAGGATATACCTAGTATCTGCCTACCTACGCTAGATACAGTACCTACTAAGTATACTAGGTAAGTAAGTACGCAGTAGGCAATTGGCAAGCAGATTCACGTTAACCAATCAAGGCTTTTCAAACGCGTGCGCTTATTCAAGCCCGTTAATAGTGCCTCATATATGTAAGTCTGGCAAGGAGAGTGAGTACGTAAGCAACTATACGTAGTACACAAGGTAGGTTATCTTGTTACATTAGTACTAGCTCACCGAGGAAGAGACTAACATAAGTACCCTGGACAGTATACCGAAGGTGCCGTGGCCGCTCGTGGATAAGATAGACAGGCCCCACTACTAGCCCCAGTATCCCCAGAGTCTGTCAGAGCCCACCGACGTCACATGCCGTCTAGGCCTTCGATAGATTTGCGGGGTAGAAAAAGGGCAATCCTTTCCTATTTCTCCGACACCTGATTTGCTATATATATGCCACACCAATCAGACCCTTCCTAGACAATCTTTGTTCACTCATCTTCCCCAGTGTTCTGCCCAGTACAACTCAGTACCTGATCCCAGTCAGCAAGCATCCTGTGCGTTGATAACCCAATAACGGCCAGTGAGTATCCTCTCTTACTCCTCAAATACAGTACTATCATAGATATTGCTCACAATAACTGCTCACAACCCACCGTGGCTCTTGCTTAAAGGGCATCTACTTGAACCCATTCAAGACGTGCCAATGGAACAAAATCGATGGCAACAACGAAGCCGGCCTTTGTATTTGATCCTCGTAAAAGATTTATCTTGGGCACTAAAAATTTGACGAGAGATAACTACTCAGTGGTCTTTCTCAGGCCGGCCTAAGCAGCTGTCTACATATACGTCGACAGTCCTTGCTGACAACCCCATAGACGTGTAAACTAATCGCCCACTTAGCGATTTAGTGGATGATGGCTAATCTCCATCTCACTCCATCAAGTCTCACCCAGTCCAGTCACTGCCCAATACCGGACTCGCTGCCCCGTCGCAACCCCAGTAGTTTGAGGGGTTGGCTCGCAGTAGTGTAGTTCTCAACTGGCCGCGGATCGCTCTCCCCTCTCTCCCAATCCCAATCCCATTTGTGCTCCTCCTGTAACCGGTGATCATCATCATTCGGTGGTCATGTTCTGCGGCGCTACCATACATGCTCGGCCCTTAGTCAGAGCACCTGTCGATCAGAGATGGATAGGGGCAGCAAGGGGGGCCATATATGCACCTTGGGTTCCAACCGACCCCTCGTCCAACCAGTCCAAAGCTTACGACTCCACAGAGTTCGCATGGCTTCGACTGCCTACAATCGGGAAGCCCAACACCCATGTCCACCCGGTTTTAGTCAAGCTTCCCAGTTGCAGTGTTCTTGGCTGGTCTGGTTGATACTGAGTTTGTGCCGACCGGCGATCTAATTCAAACCAGCGGGCCTTCCCCATACCCACACCACCAGAGCCGGGTACTAGTTAATATGGCTGCTGCTAGGGTAATGCTCGCTCGATGTAATAACCAATAACAGTATATACTTTGTATCTTTATTGTTTTGTATAACGCAGGGCTGGCATGTATCTTGCTTAGGACATTCACTGGGGTACCACAATCTTTGGTTCCTCGGACCAGCCGGTATAAAAGCTGCCTTACATGGACTCCCTTGCATTCTCCAATATAAATATAACGTGTCTAATGACAAGTTACTACAAAGTGGACCGTACATGATATACAATACTTTTTGCATATAAATGTTGAAGTGTTGGGTGGTATGGAAGCCTCCAGGACTGGAGGTTTCCCCACAGGGAGGAGACCTTTGCATGAGCTTTACCCGACGAAGTTTGGACGAAATAAATGATTGCGGCCATTTTGGTAGCATTCACTACATAATTAAGAATGTAGAAATTCTAATTCAAATAACATATTTACCCAAGTAAATGTTATTTATACTAATATCTCTATATAGAATGCTTTTTTTAGAAAAAGAAAGCATGTACTATTAAATCAGTTACTATTAACAAAAGCAAATAGCTGTAGCGCACGAAGTAGTAAGAAAATAGATAATAACGGTTAAATTGACTAACGGTCATGTTATTCAGTACTATATGTACAAATGCTATATCACCCCTAAGAGGTTGTCTAACAGCGCGAAGAAGATGAACTCCCGTTCTATCCTTTAAGAATTAGATTCTTACGACGACAAGAATGCCTAGAGCCAATTAAATCAATCATCGATTCCAGTCTTAACATCATCGATCCAAGACTACAGCTATCCTTCAATCCTAAGAGACAAATAAATCTTAGTTACTTTACAGAATGGAGTTTTTAATATGTTGATTCTAGGTCATAGCTACTATGTTATCTATTCCTAGTACGTATTTAGCTATAAGGCAAGTAAGAGCGCCTGCAATTCTTTCTCCAGCTGGACGTATGGGCGTGTTGTCATCAGCGTCCCAGAATCCGAGAGGGAATGAAAAGTTCCACCCATCAGTGCGGGCTACCTCCGTCATGGTCCATATAGCCACGTTCCAGGAATGCGAGCTGGAACCAGTGTCCAGCCCCCAGAGATACCTGGAGAGTAGGAAAAGGGGCCAATCCCGTTTATTAAGGAGCCCCTTAGGCGGACTTCCATGGATACTAGCGCGTAGGCAACATGGTTTACAGTTGCTGAATAGAGAGTGAGGCTTCAAAATGGATAAAGGGAGCCTCCTCATCCTCCGCTTGTGGATGCGAATCATGGCCGTGAGGGTTCTTATTAACCTAGCTATTTATGTAATCCTCTCACAGCTCCTATTCTTTCATAACAATAAAACTATTTGTGAATAGATCTCCTGATTGACCCAATGATGTGTACCTTTTAGTTAGTCTTATCCACAGTAGAGGTCATGTGATACAAGTCCATAGCTGGGTGAGTCGCTTTAAAATGCCTTCGCCGAGGTGTGATATCTCATACAAGGCGAGCCGGATTAGAGGGGGGTGGACCGACCTGCTTGATCTCGTATTCAATATTCGTGGGCACCCGAAATAGCAACCAAGACGACCGTAGTTGATGCCGACTCACAGCCTCTAGCCAACCACATCCATGAAGTGCGAAATCCGCCTTGCTCCTTGAGTTAGCGCAAGTCTGCGTGATATTGTACGCACCAATGACCAATCGCGAAGTGTATCTATCGTCCTAGCTGGCGGTAGTCGATAAGGTGCTCGCGTGTAGAAAAAGGCTTTTGGTTTAGGTAGATAACAAAGTCACGTCACCTCGTTGCTCCATAATCTGAAGGAAAGTGAGGTAGTCTGTGCTGCAGCTTCAAAGGAAGCGCGTAATAGAACAGCTAAATTGGTTGCAAAATCGGTAGATTCATTTTATCATTAACCCTATGGGACAGCCAATTTACCAAGTAGAATTCTAAGCTGCTTTCTCTTCTACGAGCTACTGGTTATAAACCTCAAAGGTCGCAAAAAATAACATATATGCTAGCTCAGGTGTGAAATCTTATGCAAAGCAACAAACTTAGCTGGACTAAATCCAACACTCAGAGGCCGATCAAAATAAGGGCACCGTGGAGAAGAGCCTTGAAAACATAGACAGAAACTCACATCTAAGACTTTTTAGTAGCTAACACATGAGCTTCACTCCGCCATGACGCATAGACTCTGCTATGATGATTCGCACATTTAGGCTAGACTCTGCCGAGTGTGGACCCTGCAGTGAGTTACTGAATGCACGGATACCGTTACCGGTCTGAAGGTCTGAGGTTTCGACCATATAAGCTAGCTGATAATTACTAGCCTTCTGTCACGAACCAACATGAAGGAGGCCTGATGAATCATCTAGGAGCGACCTGGTTCAAATGAGCCAGGCTCACTGCGACCACGGTGAACCGAAGGGCTCCAAGCATTTGAGTGAGGGAAGCAAATACAATATCGATGTGAGACTTTCCTATGCTAATTATTCTTGATCTTTCCTTAATTAACTATTCACTCTAAAGCATACATCTAATTCTTGGAATTACCTGTATGAGGCTAATGCCTTGACGACTTCGTGAACGATCATTGCTCCGTTACCTTGTTATCAACCTAGCCCTTACCCTTAGGAAGGTAAGGTTGTGGAGGTCAACACTCGCGTAGTACCTTTTCATTCGGGATATCTTGCACGGTTGCATACTTCTTCGTCCAACAGCCGAGAATGATTTCTCCTCTAAACAAATTCCTGACCTCAGGGAATATACCTTGCCTGAATAGAGCCTCAGCGTGTACTCCATATTGGTCCATTTCCTCTAGTGTCTCAAATGAACCACTTTGTGTTCGATACGGCTAGTGCTCCCTAAGGATGGTATAAAGGACAGACCCAAGGCTAAAGATGTCGGTGCTAGGCGTCGATTCCCAGGGCGGGCTGGGGTCAAAGAAGCCGGCGTCTGGCACACCCCCACCAGATATTCCAAGCCCCTAGCATGCTGATTTACCAAAGTCGCAGAGCCAGAGGTCGTTGTCATGGACTAGGAAGTTATCTGGCCGCAGATCACTATGTATCACGCCCCTATCGTGAATGTAAGCTAGACTTTCGATTGGCTGCCGAACCCACCTCTTTCGTAGCGAAAGAGGAATGACTTCATTATCGGTGTGAATAAGGCACTAGAGACTTCCATGGCTGGCTTCGGCCAACAGGAGCCCTGTCGGGAATTCGGTCACTCAGCCAAGACATCTTGAACCATATAAGTGTTGCTTAGGTTTCTCACAGGGCTACTCAACACACCTTACGATCCTAGGATGCTGTCCCAACCTGTCAAAGATCTGTCTTTCTACGATGTAGTTCTTAGCAACGCTCGACCTTTATCGTATCGTTTCGTCCTTTGAAACCGTCACCGGGGCTTCAAGAATGACCCCTGGCTCGACTCGGAAGAAGGCGGCGGAAGAACCAAGGAAGCGTGATGCAGGCGACTTCTCCGGGGGTGTTTTGTAGGTTTGGTACAGGATGAGTTTGCAGTTTGCCGCCTACAGACAGCGCTACTGCAGCCCTGTAGCTTGAGTGGAGCGCGCACGTGGCAAGTTGACATCGACCCACCCATCCCGCTACACGCTAGGCTTGTGCTACTATTCCCGTTCAACCCCTCGGAACCTTTCGTTCTCATAGCCCGATCAGATGTGTCCAGATGTATGTCTTGGGGTATAAAGCATTAGATAAACGGACTGTGCCGCATCTTCGCAACGGCCTTGCGCTTAATAGAGATCTACAAAGAATTTTTTAATTAAAATACTATCCGTATGATATAGATCGCATGTATTTAACAGAAGCATACCCAATATCTTGCTGGCATCCATGCAGCTACGAGCTTCTACACAAAGCCAACCTAAACAATAGTCCCTTTCTCGTCGATAAATCTCCCGCAGGCGTTCATGCTATTGCATCTGAACCTATAATCAGAAGCATAGCAGAACGCTATCTCCCAGTAGCGTCAACCCCATATCCCAAGTCCATATCCTACAAAGATTATCTCTATACCACAGCCCGCGTTGATAATATTTGACGGTTGCTGTATCAAGTTGAGACAAGCTTGTAGCATTGTAACGTGTACTAGAAAAAGCATGACACCTACACATTCCTAAGAGCATAACTACTAGTGGGCCTCTTAGCAACCTTTATTACGGGTAAAATACTTAATTAGAGTATAAAATCAGTTAACACTGATCTCTATCAATCATTTTTCTTCCCCATACACTAACGGATCAGCCTAATTATTTTAAACACAACAAGTGCTACGTGTATTGCATGCAATTCGAAAGGTGTAAGATCAGTATTTTAATATTTTCATCATCACTCATATAACAGCTAATGTCAAGCAGTCTAAGTAGGTCACTATCTTTATAATACCCATATTTTCTGGCCATCCATGTGATCAAAATTGTTATTCCAAGTAATATTAACCTTTAATGTAGATTATTGTTGTCGTGATCAGACATGGTTGACGAAGTACTCGAACAACTTATCGACATCACCATATAACACCGACTAAGATCGTAATTAACGTCAAAGTTGGTCGTAAACGCGTCCTGTATTGCCCCATAACACTGCAAAGATACCTAGTTCTAGCTTGAGGGCCTAGTGTTCGGTGTCAAGGTCTATCTTTCCCGAATCTCTATTTCGACTTCCAAAAGTTTTCTAGGGAGCCTGCGACACTGGCGCTTGACGTAATAGGTAATTCGTGTCCTCCATCAAGGGTGACAAACTCAATCCCATCTTGACCTAACACTGAATTTGCATCTTCAATAATCTCATCCATGACAATTACCCCATCATCCCTACCCAACACGAGGAGAATCTTTCCCCCTTTCAATCCAGCCTTAAATTCCACATTGTCAGAATGGCTACTAGCTCCGTTCCGCCTAGCCTGGAGGATTCTCGATAGCACCTTCCAATCTTCTTGTGGTGCGTAGATGGGGGCATTGCGGATGGTGCTCAGGAACGCCATCACAAATCCTTTATGATGATCAACCTGCCAGGCTACTACTGACGACACCGTCACATGTGGCCGGGTTTTCGAAATCACCGCACTGTTAAATCCCGCCCCGCCGTTGGCATCCCCGTCCCCTTTGACGACCTGCTCACCCTCGGCGGTCATGATATCCGGGCTACTCGCTGCATACGCGGGCTTTACTTGTGGCCGAATTCGTCGTCTCACTAGGTGGGTGACGAGGAATTCAGGTAATAAGCCGGAAGTATAGTATAACCAACTTCCCCAGCCCACGTGGTATCTGCGTATCAGCCCGCAGGGCGCGACAAGACAGAGAGAGCGGACAACGTGCGAGAAGTACCTCGTGAAAGTGACACCGAGGCCACCTCCTAGGGAGTAGCCCACGAGATGAAAGCCCGATGCTGTCAACCAGGGGATACTGGAGGAGGCAAGGACGAGCAGAAGTTGGGTAACGAAGAGCCGCGAGTCGTAGGCGAGATCATTTGGCGCGTCGGAGTACCCTCGGCCGAAGAGGTCTGTATTTGTCATCAGCACTGCGTTTCTTAAGTTTTCCTTTGCTGTTTCTTCTATTACTTCAAAGGCAACAAGAAAAGACCCCCCATAAGATGGGTACTTAGAGAAGTAGGAAATATACTCATCCGTCAAAGCCGTATCGAACGTACCGAACATCATCACCCTGTACCCCCGGGCCACCATCTCGTGGCCCAGGTCTCCGAGCGCCACGACGGGGGTGCTGATGCCGTGCACAAACAGAACGCGGTCCCCATCCTCCGGCCCCCACTCGTACACTCGGATCGAGCCGTACGGCGTTTCAACATCGCGGGCGCCGGGAAGCGCATCTGGCGGGTACGGTAGGTCTTTGAGAACATGCTTTGAGAGAGTCCTAGCTGGAGACGGCTCATATGGAGCTCTACGGCTTCGTGCCGGCCGCCAGATTAGACCTGCTGACACGCATAGCGCCACGGCGGCTAGTACGAGCTTTGAGGCTAGGGCTTGCTGCTTGCCTCCCAAGACCGAAATGGGGTTGAAAGTCTGCATGATCAGTGCAAGTCGTAGTGCTATATTACGGACCAGACGATTCCTGCGCCACTGTCTATTGCCTGTGAGTATTTAAGTAGGTGGGTAATTTAATCCGAGTTTGTGACTAAATGCGGGACTACGGCTTCCTCGGTGGTTGAATATATGGAGATCATGCCTTCGGCTTGAAAATTTATAAGCTGTATTATCAGGCTCGGATAGCTGGCCTCGATTCCAAGGCAGACTAAATAGTTTGATCTTTGCCGAAGAAGTGTGAAGGTTGGCTTCGGCCTTGACGGATTGCCGCTGACAGGTGAAAGGCCCGGTATTAAGTTCCGGCTTGCCGAGGTGGGTCCCGAGGTGCAACAGCAACGCGTACCTACCTATAGGCACTTACATAGGTAGGTAGGTAGCTACGAGGCATATTACCTAGGTACATAGATACTGATGGCAGGTTCCTGCTCGTTATTTCTGTGTTGTCCAGATAAATTCTAATGATTGCTTAGGTACCTACCTCCTAGGTATATTCCTCCGATCTTATGTACGTTGAATTAACCAAATCTCTCCCCACCCTGACTGATATTTTCCATATGTTACCAGCTCAGGACTGAGACGTTTCGAAGAAGTTTCACTTTTGCTTGCTGCTTTATCGCAAATATCTTATAAAGGGCTATAACATCGAGGTTAGTAGTAAGCCAGGAGTTCAGGTTTAGTGCCGTCATTGATTCATGTTTGCTAGAAGAAATGCAAGGAGAGTTAGTTAACATGGTATAAGTGTCAGGGACTAGGGTCGCAGTAGGGTAGAAGGAGCTTAATTGTGGGGAGACAGTCTAGTATTTACTATATAAAGATGAGTTCCCTTCCAATACTTCTTGGGGGAACTCAGGAATCAATAATATTGAGCCCTTACCCATAACTACGACCGAGCAGCTACCCTTCCGTGACTTAACTTCACTCTGGAGACAAACATCTCTGACAATAAGTCTTTGATTACCTTGAACACCTTGTAATGGTGCTACCAGGGGAGTCTAGCAGGGTTAGTTACGTAGAATACCGAAATGGTCTGTCAGTAATAACAATGCAGATATTGTTATATATATACTGGGAAAAAGTCCTCTTGAAGTCATCGTAAAATACGAATTGGCACCACGTGCCACTGCTGCGCTATGTATTCCCACCGAGACTAATTCGTTCGTATTTAAGTACGACAAGCCTATAATAGGCATAACTATAACATAAAGATGTCCCTTATGCACGTTTAGATAGATTATTAAAAGTAGTTACGCGGGAAGCCAACTCTTTGTTGTTGAGACCTCTCCAGTTAATCTACCATCACGAGAATCTAACTACCTCAAGCAGTGACCTCGGTCGTGTCGTTAGAATCAAGCCACTGAGTGTGTTCTTGGGACATTCTATCACCCGAGACTTTAAATTCCTTAAGGAACGTGTCAACCTCATCCATGTCCTCATCTGTCAATTTGACCTCGTAGATGTTTTCCCTTATACGATCAAGGCTAGCAGCGCCGGGGATAGGAATGATCTTGGGCATGCCGGGTCGATTGGAGAGAGCCACGAGCCAGTTAATGGAAAACCTGTCCGACATCACTGGTCAGCAAAATGACGTGAACGTTAAACCGATCAGCATCATCCTACGAATGGGCGGAAGTATCGGGCGGATAGGAGGTAGCTAGGGAGGTAAAGGCCAAAATACGTACTGGGCTGGGGTGCAACCCTTTTTAGCTGCCCACCCCTTAACCTTATCGACGAGCTTTAGATTGGCATCGAAGTTTTCTGCTTGAAAACGCGGCAACGCTCTAAACAACGCATACATATCTTCAGGCTTCTGGATCTTGCCTGTAAGGAATCCTCTCTGTAACAAATACGTTAAAAAAAAGTGAACATCAAGGGAATAAGGATTTCAATTATTTATCCATAGTGATTTTCGTCCGTCGGTTGGGTTTTTGGATCACTTACTCCAAGTGGTGAGTAGGCGAAGATGGGTATGTCAAGTTCGGCACACGCCGCACAGATACCGTTGTAAAGAGGGTCTGTGTGGAAAAGAGAGAGTTCTATCTCCACGCCGACAACTTTGACGACTTTTACTGCCTGGCGAATGCTGTTCGCATTTACCTCGCTAAGGGTCACGCCGCCGATCTTCCCTTGTTTCACGTAGCTATCGATGACCCGAAGGGACTGAATATACTCGGCTTGCGCAGTTCGTCTCGCCATCTCCCACATGTCGATCTTGCCTTTGTCTCCGATGAGATGGAGGCAGTTCTCGATGGACTCACGTGTATATTCGGGGCTATTGTCAAATACCCTCGGCAAACGCATCCCGCCTTTGATGCTGATTACCACCCTTTGACAAATCAGTATCATGAAGCTGATTGGAATTTTCTATTAAGCTCAGTTTCAAGCAAACTGTGCAACAGTACAAATAATACATACTTATCAGCGTCCTCGGGATATTTTTCGAAGTAGTACTTAAGCAAGGTTAAGGAGTTGTCCTCAAGAGATGGACCGTAGAATTCGCTGCCGTTCAGGAAATTGGCTCCGGCATCAAGAGCCGCTTTGATCATTCCAATCTTGTCATCAACTGGGATAGGATCATCACGAGGGAGATTCAGGCCTAGAAGGCGTTAGTATTTCGGCCTGGGTTACTTGAGGGAGAGGTAGGAATATGGCTCACTCATCAAGCCGTAGCCGATATTTTCGACACTCTTTCCAATAATTTTATAAGTCATCTTCACTAGGGAGGCTATGTTTAAGATGTAGGTGAGAAATTCCCTGAAAACAGGTTAAAGAATAGCAAAGGCGTACTTCAAGATGGAGTGGATGAAGACGAGACTACCAAGCAATGGGAGCATCTCATCTTTATATGCCACTGCCCTGGCATATAGCACCACGTCTCCACGGATATAAGGACGTAGAAAGCCCGACTCAACAACGTACGGAAAATTCTTTCGTCCGTTTCTAAAGGGCGCTATGTTGAATCGGTCAGCTATCCGGCCCATGGTTGGGTGGTTCTCCAGAGTCGAAGCCATAATTTATGGCGATACAGGTCCTCGTTACAGTTACATGTCTCGGTTCGTCGTCATGTCTCCACCTTAGTGAGCGTAAATATCCAATCAGAAAGACAGTCACAAACAAGTAGGAGGCTTCAGACTGCTGTACGGAGTATGAGTGCAAGTTTTCTTTTGGAAATAAGGACAGCCCTTGGAGGGATATTCTACGTAATGCGGCGAGCAGGGATCGACGTTTGGTACTTAGCTATCTAGACTAACTCGTATGCGGTTTAGCAACAGCCCTATCATCGGAGGCTATTGTAAACTATACCTAGAACGGTTTCTACTCTCTTACTGGTCAGGTTCACTGAGGTCTCCATACTTGTAGAAGCCGAGCCGAGCTTGGGAAGCAGAAGGAGCCAATTGTAAGGTACCGGTACCCTATACATATGATTCAGTACATACAGTAGATAGGTACTCACGGTACTCACTACCTGCCTAATGTAATACATAGGCTGGCTACTCGAGGGATTTGTTCATTTTCAATTCTTTCCGCTTTACTTACCTTATACCTACTCTAATACCAAGGTTTGCGATCTCATTCCCACAATTTTCTCCTCCTTATCACATTAAGCCCGGCTATTAATGCACAAACGAGTACACACTAAACGAATGGCCTTTCATTCGGTATTCGTTATCTAGTGTCAGTGTCTAACAACGGTAGCGAGATAAACCTAATGGCATACATAGGTGTAGGTAGCACCATCGATGCATGTTGAGATTATCGTTAGCCTGCCCGCCTCCCCGGTTTCCGTCATGTCAATCCCGGGGCTAGATCATTTGGTTCCGAGCACAGTTGCGGGGTTCTTGCTGCAAGCGCTCCGACCTTCTTGCGTCGGTCGGGGAGAGCTGGGGTCGAATTGAACGAGTCGAACCGGACAAGCCAAATCTGAGATTCGCACGCCATTGCTACCGCCACCGCTACCGTTACTGTTACCGTTACCTTATCCATCCGACAATGGCTTCCGGTGACTCTTCCAGCCCGGCCAACTCGTCTTCGCCGATGACGCTCAGGAGGACGCTATCGTCGCAGTCGCCACTCCCAGGGCAGCCAGTGCCGTTCTCCTTACTCAGCACCACAAGCTCTGGAACCTCAGTGTCTGGGCGACAGTCGACGCAGGACAGACTTAATGATATCCTCGAGGTTCGTTTCCCCCGCTACTATTACAATGCCTACAATTAGCGAAAGACCAAGCCGCAAGCCAACTGCAATTAAGCTTCTAGCCCCGCCGCTATGGTCCACATACTTGCCTGATGCGATGCCGCGAGGAGATGAGATAATCTAGATGCGCCAAGTCTCGGCTGGCGAGCTTATAGAGTTGACCATCACTGTAATTTAGGTTGGAAGACAACGGGCTAGTTCCATGAACTTTCAAAGTCGCTCTCCAAAACCGAGTCCTATCATGCCTTCCGAATACGTGCCTCCATTGTCCGACCGCGGTGACGAACCCGACGAAAGAACGAGCTTCGCTGCAGCCAGGAATACGATGAACTACCAGGCCACACAAACGACGTCGAGCCTTCGGATGCGTCAGCTGCCCTCACAACCCGAGACGAATCCTGGGAGTCAAAATGGAGACGCGGTTCCTGATGCTGAGAAGAAGTATTGGCTATGGGGCGCCTTTGATGGTATCTGGTCAATCGAGCTGGAGAACAAGGGTAGTGTCGCTAGAGACCATCTCGCCGTAGGTATGTTCGATGGGCTTCCTTGCCTAACTACCTGCTCGTCCTGTACAAATCGTAGTGCTGACATGGAGGGCATGCATAGAACGGACATTTCTCGCCTGGATGCGGACGTCCCTTGCATTCGCGTCGATCGGGATAGCGATCACGCAACTGTTTCGGCTCAACGCTTCTCTGGCCAATGAGAGAAGTAACCAGCATTTCCGACGCCTGGGAAAGCCTCTCGGGATAACGTTCATTGGCATATCGATATTGGTGTTGTTGTTAGGATACCATAGGTTCTACCAACCCCAACAATGGCTGATGAAGGGGAAGTTTCCAGCATCCAGAGGGCCAATTATCCTGATATCTCTGGTATCGTTTGCTCTTATGCTTGTTAGTCTTGTTGTAGTCATCGTCGTACAACCGCCTGACATTCAGTGAGTGAGTGAGTGAGCTTGGCTGTGTGTAACGGGCAAATCAGGCTTGGCTAGTAGCAATTCGAACGAATTGGAATTCATACTAGCAGTGCAAATGCAAATGCAAATGCAGAATTACGATCGTGCTATGTGCTCATATATATACGTGTAGGAGAATTGTGCTAGC
Organism: Xylaria sp. FL1777; assembly: GCA_022578965.1. Taxonomy (NCBI): domain Eukaryota; kingdom Fungi; phylum Ascomycota; class Sordariomycetes; order Xylariales; family Xylariaceae; genus Xylaria; species Xylaria sp. FL1777. The sequence continues at coordinate 55,264 of MU400517.1, forward strand.
ATGTTAGGTACCTACTGGACATAGACTTCAGCACCAAACCTGCATTATTGCGGATTTGTTTCAGTAGGTACTCCACTGAGCTATCAGTTAGTGTACACTACAGAAGCCCTGGAACGGGCCCCGTGTAGTGACACTCCGTTAACGTAAAAAACACCTTCCACAGCTAAAGTGGTGCCCGACCTGCACGAACCCGCGGGTTATGATAAATACTACCTAATGCTAGATTGAGAGATGAGCAATGCTGGGAAAAGTGAATTGCGATAAGGATGTCGCTCCTCACACAGTCGGTGGACATCCCCGCCTTTGCAAGCACACAGCTGGCTTTGCTCGACGCAGAGCTGCAAAGCGAGTTGCAGGAGACGAGCGGGCTCATCTCCAACACCAGTCCCACCTCGTTGCAGCACGCAGGCCTCGCCATCACCAACCTAGTCGTCTCTTCGCAGCGCACCGGCTTGGGTGGGCGGACCGTTCTCGAGCTGAGTCCGGACAGCGCTACGGCCAGTGCTGGTGGTGAGCTTCCTGAACATGGCGTCCGGACTGGCGACATTGTGCTGGTGTCGGAGCAACCAGCCGGCAGCGCCAAGAAGCGAGAAATCAAAGATCTCGAGAAGAAAGGGGCCCGGGGCGTGGTCACGAAAGTCAAGAGGGATGCCATTGCCGTGGCAGTTGATGAGGATAGGGAGGATGCCCTGTCGCTGTCGGGTCGCGTCTGGCTGGTCAAACTCGCCGACGATGTTACGTATCGCCGCATGAACTTGACTATGGAAAAGATGCAGAAGATGACCGAGTCCGAATACAGTAGCTTCATGCGCGTGCTCTTCGGGATGAGCAGTCCATCACCTTTGCCTCGCGACCTCAGCTCGGATCCAGAGTATGGGGGGATAGAATGGCTGGATCCGACGCTCAACGATTCACAGAAAGATGCCATTAGGTTTGCCCTCGCGTCACGCGAAGTTGCCTTGATCCATGGACCGCCGGGAACAGGCAAGACTCATACTCTCATCGAACTGATTCTACAGATGGTGAAGCGAGACCTTAGAGTCCTTGTATGCGGGCCATCAAACATATCCGTGGACAATATTGTTGAGCGCCTGTCATCGCATAAGATACCCATTCTCCGGCTTGGTCACCCTGCTAGATTACTTCCCTCTATCCTCGACCATTCCCTCGATGTACTCACGCAGACGTCGGAAGCTGGCTTGATTGTCCGCGACGTGCGCTCCGAGATGGACGCCAAGCAGGCATCTATAAAAAAGACAAAGAGCGGGAGGGAGCGCAAGGCTATCTACGGCGAGCTAAAGGAGCTACGGAAGGAGTATAGGGAGAGAGAACGGAGATGTGTCGACGCGTTAGTTAAGGGTAGCAAGGTCGTCCTCGCTACATTGCATGGCGCTGGCGGATACCAACTGAAGAATGAGGAGTTTGACGTCATCGTTATCGATGAGGCAAGTCAGGCGCTGGAAGCCCAGTGTTGGGTTCCTCTGCTCGCGGCCAAGAAGGCCGTGTGTGCGGGTGACCACCTCCAGCTACCGCCTACTGTGAAATCAACGAATTCGAAATTCAAGCCGAAACCCAAAGAAGGAGAGAACATGGTGAAGGGCTTGGCCCTCGAGACCACTCTCTTCGATAGGCTACTGTCATTGCACGGTTCATCTATCAAACGAATGCTCACGACCCAGTATCGGATGCATGAAGCCATTATGCGTTTCCCATCAGACCAGTTATACGAGTCTAAGCTGATTGCCGCAGAAGCGGTGAAGAGTCGGTTGCTCAGAGACCTGCCTTATGGGGTCGAGGACACGGAAGACACAAATGAGCCCGTGATCTTCATGGACACACAAGGCGGTGACTTCCCGGAGAAGAACGAGGAGGAAAACATGGGGAAGAAAGGGAGCATCAGGTCACTTTACGGAGAAAGCAAAAGCAATGAAATGGAGGCGGCCCTAGTGCGGCAGCACGTTGGGAAGCTCGTCCATGCCGGAGTGAAACCCGAGCATATTGCGGTTGTCACGCCTTACAATGCACAGGTGAGTAGTAATGCATTCCTAGTCGTCCGTGTGCGTTCGGCATTGACGTGATCCGCCCCTTGTGCAATGATAGCTCGGGCTCTTGGCGCCGCTCAAGGACGCCTTTCCCGGCATCGAGCTCGGATCTGTCGACGGATTTCAGGGCCGTGAAAAGGAGGCTGTTATTGTAAGCTTGGTTCGGAGCAACGCCGAGGGCGAGGTTGGCTTCCTTAGCGAGAAACGGCGGTTAAATGGTAGGTCACACATTCATACGTGGCCCCCCAACTTCCTGGGTCACAACAGGTGTCTGTGAACTCGGAGCGATGAGTATTGACCAATCACAGTTGCCATGACCCGGCCAAAACGGTCACTGGTCGTGGTGGGTGATTCGGAAACTGTGAAGAGGTAAGTAAACCGCTCTGTCTCGTCTTCTTCTCTCGGCTGGTTGCATCTATCAATCTGCGGGTGTTCCCAACCTAGTCACGCACGTTGCAACTTGAAATCAGGATTTCTAACTCGTCTTCTACCCCCTTGCCCCCAAAATAGAGGAAGCAAGTTTCTCAGCAGCTGGATGGATTGGCTCGAGAACAACGCCGATCTCCGCTATGTCGATATGACGTCTATCGACGCGGCGTGATGGTTGGGCTCAATTTTTTCAGCTTGTGTAGTGGGCGGAACCATTCATTCGCTCACGATGGATTAAGTAAAGCAGCCCTGCCGCCGCCAGCTTTCATGCAAACCTTCTCAGTAGAATGCTCTGGAAGCATATCCCTCCGCCTACCGGTATACCTACCTACTATGTACCGTCGGGAGTAAATGCAGCTTTCGTCATTGGCGGCCGATCCCAACCCACTGGTATAGCTTAGAGATGCCAGCTATACCAGTGTGAGGCGGCATTGACAGGTTGAAGAGAGATAGAAAACTCCTTGGCAATAATTGAAACTTATGATGCGTCTCCGGATCTGCCGTGGATGCAACGTGAATGGTTACCCAACTTGTGTTTGAGAGGTTCAGTGGATTCGCGTCTTACAGGGGTTGACCATGAAGATCAGACGATGATGCCGTCTCCATCTCCTCGATTGGCCGTTTCAGAATCTTGGTCGTGGGGCTCAGCACGAAGGTGGAGAGGTAGGTAGAGGTAGGGATTATGTAAATAATCAATGCGTTACAGGAGCATCGACGTTTGTCCTGCAACTGTCCAGTAGGAGTGCAGCAGCATGTGGTCGACGGGTTGCCTACGAGATGTTCTTTGCTCTACCTCATTTACACACATAAGCACGCTCTAGCAGTAGTCTATCTAGTCTAGTCTAATCTAGTCTAGTCTTGAGGTAATCTAGAAAATCTTCCGAACACGTGGCACAACGTCAGAACAGATCAGCGCCCAGTATAGAACGCCCACTGTCATCGCTGGCACGCCCTGGTAGGCTAGGCGGTATGGATTGCCCGGATCGTCTGCCGGTGCCTACATGTACGCAGTATACTTACAGATAGAAACAGCCTCTCTGTTTATTCTTAGGCAGCCTTACATGCTACTCACTCTTATGTACATACACACAGAGAGTACATAAGTAGTGGTATATGGGCATTGCCATACGGTAAAACGCATTACATACGCACCTACGCGCAACCGCTCGTCCAGTCGCGGAACTCGCTTGTTCTCCGAAGCCAATTCGCCGCTTCAGATGACGCAGGATTACCCTGCATGGAGGAGATCAGTGGTAGCACGCTCTCTAACCAGTACATCGTAGGCCCATTGGTCTGGTGGATTTGGCGTCGAGTCCAGACGCGACGAGACCCGGCACAGGAAGGTCTTTGCAGCTCGCGTGAGCACCACGCACACACAACACGGCGCTATAGCTGTAGTTTGTACGCCACAATGTAGGTAGGTAGGCCTACCTAGGCGGAGCGATAGGATGAGAGGACCTACTGCGTAAGTAAGGTAGGTATATATATACACTTAAGTACGCATACTGCGTAAGTAAGGTAGGTATGTAGACAGGCAAAGGGATGGCGCGGGGCAGAAGCGGGGCAAGCAAAGGCGGAAGGGTCGGCGATCAAGCCGCGTCCAGGTTAGGTACCGGTATTATCCAAGCCAAGCAAGCAAGCTCTTCCGCACAAGAAACTATCTCCATTTGGATACGCATGCGATTAGGTATGTACCTGTAGTTACCATGCTGGAGACAAACAACAAAGGCAAAGAGAGAGGGGTAAAAAGAAGAAAAGAAAAGAAAAAAAAAAAGCGTGTCTTGTAGCCATTTATTATCCATCGCTCAGGTAACCCGTTCCCGGTAACACTAGCACGCTTCTGTTTTATCTCGGGTGCACCCGTTTGTGTGCACTTGTAAATGACCAGAGACAGAGACAAGAATGGTAGATATACAAGGCGAGAGAGAGAGAGAGAGAGAGGGAAAAACAGAGAAATGGAGAGGGAGCCACCCAACCCATGGACTTCTTAAGGGGGTGGTATTTTTAAACATGTATGTTGGATTTGTGATACCCTCAGAGTTCCATGCCTTGTGCGGAGATGATGCGCATGACCTCAACGCGGCGGAGACATCCGTTCATCAGAGAGACCTGAAATGTTCCGTACCCTACCTACTACTACACTACCTCCTACACTATCTACTACATACGCATTGCCATCTGCGCGTATACGCTCACTACTACGCAGTATACTACCGTGCCTGGATAAAATCCTAGACGGTCTAAGTAGTATAAGTTGGGTGCCACCTCCTCCCTGGGACTGCGATGGTGTCTCGTCTCGTGAAGAACCACTGGGCTGAGCAACAGATCAAACCGTCCGTGTCCTTCCCCCGAACCGGGTCTGATTATGCCCTGCCATGTGAGATATTAAATCTGACAAACCTGACAAGTGGTGGCTTCGTCGCCGTATGCAGCAGCAGACCTGCCGTTTAAGTCATGTCTGATGCTGGGCGGAATCTAATGAGGTGGTGTAGGCAGGACATAGTGCTGTGCCGTCCAGACGACGTTCCTATTCGGTCTGATTGCTCGCCATCAATGGATGATGGTCAATGCTGTGGCTCGCATGCAGTAATGTATGCGTACGTAGGACTAGGTACGTATATAGTATATACGTTAGGTACCTAACTTGAAGTGCGGCAAGTGTGACAATTCAGTGCAGGATTGAAGGGCATGTGCTGTGTGTAATCAGCATATTGCAACAAGAGCACCAGTTGTTTAGATGTGTTGCAACCCAAAGGATAAATATCCAACCACTCTAGTGGTTGGTGATGGGAAGCTTTTTTTATTTTTATTTTCGGTGAGATCTGGAGTAGGAATTGGAAGGTGTCTGGACAGTGCCATCGGAAGGATTCATTCTCATGCGCTCTCGATGTAACCACTGCAGCGCTTACATACAGCACAGTACCGGTATCTACTTAACATCTACCATCTATACTGCGCATACCCAACTACGCATATGGAAAAAGGGGCTCTGTGTGGCGTCTTGGTTGACATGCATACGTCTAACTAACGTGGTAGCTACTTTATCTATACTACTTACTGAGTTTGTATGTTTCTACAGTACCTACCTACATACAAATGTCTATATCTGTTACACTACCTAAACTAGACCGGGGGCAAAGGGCTAAATCACCTGCCAAGACTTCACCATATGTGTACACACTTACGCAGTAGAACTTACCTTAGGTAGCCTATCGTGTTAGACAAGCATTCGTCATTGATATCTACCCGCTTGCTCGCAACATGCCTCTAGATTTCCCCGAGTCAGAAGTTAGGTGCAATTGGTAGCTCCCTATGGACTTAACTCAAGATAGGACAACTTTGAAAAAAGAGTGAAATACTTGTTTATCACCTCGCTTAGCCGCCCTTCCTGGAGTATGCTGCAGGGGAACCCTGACTATACAGAGGTAGGTAAACACATCTACTGAATAAATAAATGCTGCCGTGCGGCGCGTAGTAGCTTTGTACTGTGCTCTATTCGTAGCGTACGCATACGCAGGCATCTAGTATACACTACGTAAATTGAAATAGGGGCCACAATGCTCAGTGCAAGATGCCAGGTACCTACCTCTTTGTGCTTTGTGGATAGGTATGTACATAGAACTTGTCGGATTCTCAACCATGATTACTGCGTAGTGCATCTGTTCTCTTGCGCTCGGCGAATCATGCAGTATGTACTCAAAGAAACTACCGATCATTTGCATGATGTCTGTTCCATTCCATTTCTCCCGTCATGGACCAATCGTGAGTGGTAGTCCGAATCCCGGAATCCAGGTAATAGACAGTGGTGAGGACACGGACCGCCTTCTGTACTATAGTAGCGTATGTAGGTAGTGTAAGTACGCAGTATGTACGCACATCTATCTGGTGTAGTGCAGAGGTCATGGCAAGTGTTGTGGCATGTAGGTACACTACCTAAGGTATACCTACCTACCTACCTATTTAGAGGTACTGTGTATACCACTACTACATAGGTAGGTATGTAGGTATGTACTGCAGAGACTTTGTACTATGTATGGCATGCAGGTCCGAGCAAGGGCTGAGCATCAGCCAACCTTCTTGAGGTCCCTTCCTTTCTGGTCCTTCGTCATCCCACCTTGCACCCCCCCGGTTTCTGCCCCGGCGTCGCTTGCTGGCTCCCCTGTCGGGTGTCTTAGATTGACCCTTTCCGGCCAACGGCGCTGGGCTGCATGTTTCATAAAGCCACTAGACGGGCTAACCAGGCGAACATGGCTCGAGGCCTACACGACTACGCACTACGCAGGATGTAGTATGTAGTATGTAGTATGTAGGTTCGGACTCTGCATGGCCGTTGCAGAAGCTCCGTCACAACGCGCGCAAGCACTCCTGTGGCTCTCTGAGGCGGGAACTTGGTGCCTCTCTTGGTATCCTCCCTTGGTATTCTTTCATAAATGGGCTTGAGGATCCCCATCCCTCCCTAGCCTGTCTTTGTTGCCGACTGCTATGGATCGACTCTCTAGCGAGTGACCTTTTCACGCTTTCTGATTCGACTGCCGACGACCGTGTCTGTCTCGTTCCCTCGCATTGCAAGCGATGCGTACATTCAGAGGACTGCTGGACGACATCCTCCCAGAAGCATGAAGTAGAGAGGGCGGCTTGTTGGGTAAACCATGATGGGTAGCTGCTGCTCGGTCTCATTTACCACTTCTCTGCCCGTCGTCCTTTACCTCGCATAAAGACCTTGCCCAGTCAACAGCGCAGGGCTGTCGATCTTGACTTGGCGCACAATGAAGCTATTCAAGTCCGCCTCCAACGCCGGGGGAAACCGGCCTGGCCGGCCACCGCCACGCTCAAACATCCGCGGCAAGATCAGTGGGCCTATCCCCATACCCGATGACGAGTTTCCGTTGAGGAATCCTAGATCGAGCATTACTCAGGAGGGGTTGCCGGAGCAGTCTGATCCGGCGAATCAGCGGGATTCTGGAGCAGCATCGACTAACAGTGCCTTCAATGCTACCCGTGAGGACAAGGCCAGCTCGCTTGCTCAGTCCGGGCCAAGTCAGGCCTCGACGACTTCGAATCCCGTACGGCGACGACGTACCAATAGATCTAGTGCCCTGAGGTATTCGAACTTGAGCGATGCTACTGACACGGCATCGCCTTCCCGGAAGAAGTCGTCCTTTAGAGCGGCGATCGGCAAATTCTTTGGGAAACGCAACAGGAAGCGGGGTAGTCGTTCAACATCTGGCTCCGAAGCTCAGATTGTCCCATCTCATGATCACCATCATAGTGTGAGTGTTTAATACTTCGGAGAATGTTCTCTTTGATATAAAGTCAGAAATGACTAAGCCTTGCGTTTTAGGACCCCGTTGTTAGGGAGGGAGACTCGACTGACCCGGAAAGCGAACCAAAACGATCAGCGTCTTTACCTATCACCGAGTTCAACAAGGCACTGAGGTCGCATTCGATCGGTCCGGACGATTACATGGCAATTCACAGCGCGCGCAACTCCCTACAGTCAGATTCAGCGTTTTTGAGAAGGAGAGCTGCGACAACTTCTGGTGGGCCTGCCAACTCTAGATTAAGAGATGAAGGCCTAGACGTCTTGGGTCTAACCCCAAGGCCAGCGAGCGCCCAGGGCAATGATATGGTCAGTGAGCACGATCCCGAGTCGATCGGTCGTGCTGTTTCAGTTGATGTCTTCCCGGCTCGTCGGAGATCGAGGAGTCTGTCGCAGCTACAAGACGTCTCCGAAGAGCATGGACTTGTCCGAAAACGTAGTGAGGAAATCCGGTACTGGAGAGCAAGCCAAAATGCCGGACCACTGTCTTTGGATTTATCCATCTCTCAACGCGACGAACCTGAAATGACCGAGATGACTGAGACGACCGAGCCGACCACGGAAATTAATGACGAGGATACACAACCGATCCACACACCACCGCAACCTTTTAATTTCGGTCCTATAAGTACCATGAGGATCACGCAGGCTGCAAGCTTAGAAGATCGCGTAACAACCCTCGAGACGCAGAACCAAAAACTCGAGAGGCTCGTTTCTCAACTTTTTCACGTGGTACCAGGTATCGATAATTACTCTGATGCCCTTAGCCATCCGGCGTCTCTCCCTCCCACGGCGCCACCTACTACATACGCGGGGACAAATTCCGCTGCCGTAGAAACGTCAACTCATCAGAACTTACCCGTTGATAGCGGACCTCTTTCTGCCGGCTATAGCATTTCCAATCAATCAAATTTGTCCTTTGAGGATGAAAAGACATTCATTGGGTCTATTCACCCGTCTACGAGAGAAGCCCCCCGGCCCATGTCAAATGTTACGATCAGAGGTGCCACCAGCCTACCCAGCTTGCCCAGAGATGCGTCTGGTGCATTCACCCCGGACTACTATAACACCCTGCAGGCGTTACTCGACACGGAGCGTGCCGCGCGACACGCACTAGCACTACGTGTTGCCAGATTGTCTCGCACGGTCGAGATGATATCCCAAACAATGCTCAAGCTTGATACAAACCCACCAGCGCCTGTAAATGTATCAGTGTTTGATGATGACGACGATGACGATTTAGGCCCCCCTAGTGCGAGCATAGATGACAATTCGGAACCGTTTAGAACTCCGCGGGAAGAACAGCCGATTCACGATTATAGCGTTTTTGGCGAAGACGCCCAAGACGAATTCGACGACGGTTCTAGGAAAAGAGCAGCCCGAGCTATCTCCCTGGGCCAGCTAACACTTGGCAAGCCCAAGCATTTACAACAGCCCGGTGCTGGTGTTGATTTATGACTACATGGTCTGAGCTTGACCCCTGAGGCAGATTCCAATCCACAATATATTTAACACCCTCTTACGCTTTCTTATCGAAGCACCTCCCCTCTAGTCGTCATCACTTCACACAAAGCAATAGTGCTTACACGAAATTTTGGCAATGGGTCATCGTTCCCATCTCCTCGCATGCTGCCGACCTACCTATGCAGGCTGGTACTGCCTCACACAAGACACACAATAGCTGCACGTCTTTCTTCCGCACAGATAGGCACAATAACACAACGCAAATATTTTTGCTGTTTTATTTTTATTTGCCGTGGCCTGGTTTTCGATAGATAAGCGAGCGAGTTGAATGCCCTTATCCAACTTTTGCGATTCCCAATTTCTTCCCATGGCGACACGAGCAAGTACCGCCCTCGTCGGCTGCATATTATAGCGTATTATTAGTTCCTAATATTTCTGGTCTCTCGTTTTTCTTCACTTTCGGTTCCTGATCGGGTGGCCATGGCATGGAGGCTCAAGTCCTTTCTAGAAGGAGGAGAAATGCCTTTATACCTCGGGCGGTGAGAGGCGTCTGCGCACTTGCGGAGATTATGAATCCAAAATAGCACTACTCTAAATAATGAATGACAAAAATTTTAAAAAGTATCCATCCATCACCTCTTCACCCTTACGGCGATGACATTCATGACAATCCTGATATTCCGTTTGGCTAGCATCATCCCAAATTCGTCTTGATTAACCCCTCTCCCAGTCGACTGCGAGCTTCCGCATATAGAATAGCAGCAAATCTTCTTATGTTGTATCGACTTTACCAAGTTTCCTATCGCCGTACGGCTGCTGACCCCAGCGATTCTATTGGACAATCGCTGGTGATAATGTAACAGCGGAAGCTTGGCTGCCCTTCCGGGCATTCGACCGGCGTAGTAACGCGGGGTGAGCCCAAGCAATGACATACGGGGGCCTGTCGATCACCAGTTCTGCTGAGTATGTATTTTGAAGAGCGGTCCAGATTGAATCTCATTTGGGAGAAGGGTTGTCAAATTTCATAGCCAGAATAATAAGCTGAAATAGGCGCCGCGGACAATGCGGTCTAAATTCGTAGTCGTTGCTCAGGCGGCTATGGCCGCTGCTATACCTCTCACGTCGAGGAACCCAGCGAGTATCCTGTATGACCATGATAGCCTCGCTGTACTAGCTCCGATATTCGCATGCTCGGCATCGAGCTGGCCGCCGAATACCATTGGCAAAGCCAATGAGCCGCAGCAGCCGTCAGAGGACTTGGCCTCGATCCTCGCGCACGTAGACCCGAGGCGCATCGAGGCGACGATCAAGAAGCTGGTGTCCTTCGGCACACGACACACGTTATCGACACAGACGTCTAAGACCCGGGGCATCGGAGCGGCACGTGACTGGATTCATGCCGAGTTCCAGAACTACGCCAACGCGAGCGATGGGCGACTGACCGTCGAGACGATCGGGTACATCCAGCAGCCTGACGGGAACCGCGTCCCGTTTCCGACACGTATCAGCGACGTCGTGGCCACGCTACACGGTACTGACGAAAACAGACTGTACGTCGTCTCGGGCCACTACGATTCCCGTGTAACAGATATCTTGAACTATGAAGACGATGCCCCAGGCGCCGACGACGACGCCTCGGGGGTTGCCATTTCCCTCGAGCTGGCTAGGGTTATGTCGCGACCGGAATATCCCGTCCCGAAGGCGAGCATCGCGTTCGTGGCTGTGGCGGGTGAAGAACAGGGTTTGTACGGGGCTCAATTCCTCGCTCAGACCTACGCGAACAGTACGCCGAGAGTGAATGTATGTGATGCAATCCGTCTAGAAGCTACTTGTTGCCCTTCTAGTACCTATCCTGCACAAGCTGCCCGTCGTTAACCAGCCGCATAAGCACAGGTAGAAGGGATGATAACCAACGACATCGTGGGCGCGTCTAAAGGCTCCAACGGCGCAGATCCGCACGTAATCCGGTTATTCGCACAAGGTCTGCCGCCGCTCACAGTGGAAGGTTCCACGACGCGGGAATCGCGGCTCCAGATCGGCGGTGAGAACGACACGCCAGCGCGCAACCTTGCGCGTCTCGTGAAGGAGGTCGCCGAGAACGCCGCCACAGCCATGAACGTCTCCGTTGTCTACCGCCTCGACCGCTACCTGCGCGGCGGTGACCACCGGCCCTTCCTTGAGGCCGGATACCCCGCCATCCGCTTCACGGAGCCGCACGAGAACTTCGCGCACCAACACCAGGACGTGCGTGTCGAGAACGGCACCCAGTACGGTGACCTCGTGCAGTTCTGCGACTTCGAGTTCATTGCCCGCGTCGCCCGCGTCAACGGAGCCGCTTTATGGAGCCTAGCCAACTCGCCGGGTGCCCCGACCAATGTGCGTGTCGACACCGCAGCCCTGGCGAATGAGAGCACATTGTATTGGGACCCGCCCTTGTCGGGCGAGGGCAATGTCGTTGCATACGAGGTTGTTTGGAGACCTACGTCTGCCCCAGTCTGGACTAGCCTTGTTGACGTTGGCCTTGTGAATCAAGTCACGCTTGACCTGAGTAAGGATAATGTCGTGTTTGGTGTGAGGGCGCGTAGTACCGATGGGTCTAGGGGTGTTGCCGTATTGCCTTTCCCTGGATGATGGGTGGTCTGTTATGGCTAGGTTGTATATATCATGTTGATGTGTACGCATATCTAGCTTCATGTTTTCCGGTCAGCCCTCATGATAATCGTGTCCAAGAGAACCTGTCAACTATAGATACCGTCTTAGATCTCTCGTCATTGTGGAGCTATTGCGTTCGGCAAGGTGGCCTGGTGTTGTCTTGATTCTGCTAAACTAAGAAATAGTTACCTATTTAAGTCATCCATATCCCGCTATACGTCTGGGTATGAGTCTTCATTGCAGCTTCACAGCATAGGATATCGTAGTTTTCACTGTCATCTCAGATGATTATTGGGGTATCTACGGCCTAGAAAGGAGGAGGGAAAAGAGACGGCGGAAATTGCGATTATCCTATCTTAGTATGTTAACGGCCACAAGTGATAAATATAAGTAGAAGGAGAAAGAAGCCTCTAGTGCTTGTTCGATGAGTTCTAATATTCAACAATTTAAGCAACGGTTTGAGTTTACTTTCACCTACCAGCTTTCTAAATACTAAGATATGTGTATAGAGGAGACAGCTGGGCCATCAAGTTGGTTGTGCGGGAGTCTTCGGTTCGAATCCCATCAGGACTTATCTAACGGAGGTTCACCTCTCTAGAACTAGAAAAAAAAAATTAAAAGGGAACTCGGAGTGACACAGTTAAACTCGAACATGCATCCTACTAAAAAAAGAATCGAGGGCTTAAGATAGACTCAACATCCCTGGACCGGAAAATGCGTGCTGCCTATGGCCCTGCCTCTGACACAAGCATTATTCCTAACGACTACTTTACCACTTGACCACTTCAAGGTGGGAGGGGAACGTCTATTGAATATCTGCACGTTGATTCTAAGTTATATACGTGGTAGTTGTGACAGTGTGACAAGGAAGTACCTATGTACCTTTCAGTGGAAGTATGGGCTGTTCTTTAAGATGACCTCACTCTTCACTCTCTTGTGGTATATCTATCTTGTGTGAGTTCATACTATATATATAAATTGATACTAGCGTTGTTTATGACTATTCTTATTTTAAACATTCTATACCCTCTCGTTCTTACTATTGCTACGCTGGTCTCGGCTATATATACCCTTAAGCGTATTAATGAATGGCAACGTCATTAATGTTAGCACAAGTCCCTTTTTACTGTTATCTACTTCATAGACCTCAACACGTCAAGAATTTTAAACATAAATTATACATAGGTTCAAGACACTTAAGAGTCTATGGGGCTCTGGATACGCCGATGCTTGAAGATAATATCAATGTCTCCCCCACGCGCTCTATGTCCACAGTGAAATGAATCTAGGTTAAATGCTCTAGGGAATCCCGTGTACTCCGCTGGTAACAATGACGAATTTCAAAAGTTTGCTCTGGTACTGTGCTGCTGAAGTTCTTCCCATCACTGCTTTTGGTTAATCTCATGGCTAGTTCATGTGGGGTTCTGAAGCTACACGAAGACGAAATAGAGTGAAACTGGCATGCTGTTTAACAAGGAGACGTTGGCTCGGTTGACTTGGATTCCCTTATTCTACAGACCCATGCGCCGTGAGGTTCTCGTATGCTAGACATGTATTACATGATGCAACCAAGTGACGTAAGTTCTGATAGAATGGGAGCGACAAACTTGGCGGATAACCGTTATATTGTATAATAACTTTCAGGGCCATGGCCCCCAGGCTGACTATCTGGCCCGAATATAGCCCATGATGAAACTAGATGCGGCACTCCTAGGCCTGCGGCAATCTCATTTTCGTCGTGGACGTCGTATCGATATCCCCATGCCCTGGAACTGTTCAGGTGGTGCACGTACGAGTTTAATATGTCGGCGGCAGGACATATGAAAGTTGTTTCGCCGTGTGCCCTTGCTGTGGAGGGGAACCAAACATTATGATTTGGTAGGTTGTCTAACAGGGAATAGTCTTTTACAATCGCACTAGCGTTGGACTGTGATAAGAGGGGATAGTTACTCTGTAGGAATGCGGTCATGTCGCCAGGCCTTGAAGCGTTTGCCGCAAATACCGTGCCCTCTAGACGAACAGATCCATTCGGTAGCAACTCACCATCTGTTGTCTTTCTCGAAAAGAATATACGGCAAATCTCGTAAAAGATCACCGTCGATGCAAGGCGTCCAGGGAAAGGCGTCGGGATATTCGCCGCCTGTAGAGCCTCGGTACTCTTACTCCGGAGACAAGCCATCGCCTCGTCATTCCCATCTCCATTGTTATCGCAGCCTGTCCGTTGTAGCGTGAGATTGAACTATCATTCCAACTCGTCGACGAACGGCTGGGCCGGGAAGAAGAGAGATTCACCGACCGCGCCAACGAACAATTTCTCACCGGATTCAGGATCCGTCGCATCACCGCCGTGCGCGACCAAGTGTAACGCCACGGGCCCAGCGCCAGCCGACGCGCCATGGATGGCGATATGGTCGGGGTTGCCGCCAAACTGCGCGATGTGACGCCGCAGCCAACGCAGCATGAACCTCTGATGAAGCAGCCCCGCGTTCAAATCCCCATCAGCACGTACGCGCTCGCTAGCCAGGAAACCCCAGAGTCCCACACGGTAGTTCAAGTTCACGAAGACGATCTCGTGTCCCGAGCGCTGCACGACTTCCGTCCCGTTCCAGTTCGCATTGCTATTCAGGGTATATCCTTTCAGGGTATATCCTATTAGAACATCATCTTAACAAACTTTCTTGCCGGGTTGGATTAGATATGGATAAAGGTAGTCGAGAACGCACCGCCCCCTTGAATGAAAAGCCACACCGGCAACTTAGACTCGACAGTTGTGTTGGCAGGCGCCCACACGTTGGCGTACAGACAGTCCTCATCCTTCTCCGCGTTCGGGTACGGTTCGGAGATGCCCAGACACACCGGGCCGAGACAGCGACGTTTTAACCTTAAATCCAAGCTCAAATATGCTCTCGGTCGTCTGAGGACACGCAAGAATAGAAGAAGAAAAAATGGCCCCCTACCGCATTCGCTTTCAATTCACGTCCCTTCCGCTTTGCATCCGGATCCACGGGCCGTCGGAAGCGGAGGTCGTCCACGGGCGCTTTGGCGTACTGGATCCCAAGATATTGCGCGACACTGCCGACAAGCGTGCCGCGGTATACTGCGTACCCGAGATTTGCGCGGGCGATGCTCGGATCCGAGACCTGCGGGATACATCGCATGTTAGTGGTAAGGCAAACGAATATGATGGCGACGTCACATGAGGTGATCAGGACGTGTCCGATAGGAAACCCTCCCCCTCATCCCCCCCCAAAAAGCAAGAAAAGCAACAGTATACCTTAGA
The DNA here is from genome assembly GCA_022578965.1 of Xylaria sp. FL1777. Classification (NCBI taxonomy): domain Eukaryota; kingdom Fungi; phylum Ascomycota; class Sordariomycetes; order Xylariales; family Xylariaceae; genus Xylaria; species Xylaria sp. FL1777. The sequence goes on from MU400517.1 coordinate 70,451, forward strand.
AGAATCATGATTGTCGAGTAAACCAATCGTCCACCCGAGAACAAGCTCTAGGACGACGGCCACGACGCCGAACAGAGCGAGCGCCCACCCACGGCGCGGAAGGGAGCGCCAAGGAGCGACTTGGGAAGTTTCCATTCTCGATCCATTAGCGACCAATAAATAGGATGCATGCGACCCGGGAGTTTTCCTCGGGAGAAAGAAAGAACCCTGGTATAGGGCGTCGAATAAGGTTGAAGACCTATCAAGCTAGAAACGGGAAAAATCAGAGGCACTTGAAATAGCGCGGCAGGGCGGCCATAGCGGCGGGTGATCAGCATGAAAGGATGATCAGGATCCGGTCTCACCGACGATCACCAGAACGTCCGGCCATCCTAGTATGACGGAAAGTACAACACTGTGGACTCGTACAGAGGTAGAGCCTCTGATTTGGAGGGGGGCCAACGTATTTTGAACATATGTTTATTTGTTGCAGCAAGGACATTCACGGAAAAAGCTATTCATCATATACGATATCCCCCAACAATATACTTCAACAACCAGCACTTCTCCAAATGCCTTGCTCTCACCGCCTCCAACCCTCCTTTGCGACACCGGCAAAGCCCATTCGCATGAATCAAAGTAATGCACATAAGTCATTGCAAACACAGCCGATCAAACTCCCTCATAAACATGATCCCAGATATTACCAACGCCAAATGGAGGAAAATTCATCAGTTTTATAAAGCAGGGCCTCATCGCCCCGTGGGCATCTGCCTTGGTGGATCCTCCGAAATGCGAAAAAACAGAGGGGTGCATCGTAAAGTCATATGCCTCTTTCAAACAGAACGCCAACGCATGCAGTTGAAACATGATCCAGTCGTACATAATCGTCATCGTAAGTAGCAGTCCGCGAAGAGTATTAACAGGTGATACGCAAGAAAGCACCAAGAGCGAATGGAATGAATCAGTTGGTCCGAGTCGGCGGTGAGCCAAGCGTTACCTACATCGCCGAGACTTTGCGGACGGCCGAGTGTGTACCGGAGGCAGCATTTACGCTGCCAACTCGGCCACTCGTCTTGCGCACGCCCGAGGACTCCTTTGTGCGGGCGGAATCTTGAGTTCGCTTGCTGCTTCGGACCTTGGTCAGAACTCCGGAAGCACTTGCTGAGCGAGTGGGTGAGGCCATGATACGATCTGTAAGCGCTTTTGGACGAGCGCTACCGATGTTCTCGGCATCGTTAGAAGCATCATTGTCGATGACTTGATAAATGGTCGTGGTTGTATGGCTATAGGAGCGAGTCTTTTCGCTGCGTTCAGGCGAATGAGATGCCTTGCGACGGCTGCGCATGCGCAACATCCATTCTTCTTCCGACACGGCATCGTTGGATCTGCTGTGGATCGAAATCGTGTCTGTTTGTTCGCCAGCGCCCCCCTCTTCCTCCACAGTGGTTTCATGGATCTGACTGCGTTGGAAGGAATGATGACGATCAGCTCTCCCTGTCTTCCTGGGTTGACCTGGTGTTGGTGCGGGGAGGTAATCCTCCTGAGTTCCCGCATTACGCCTCTCCTGGTCCATTTCGCCAAGCGGTGTGCGATTTGACGGACTGCGACTTGGCGGTGTAGACGTGGCGGCGTTTCGACTCAAAGATGTTTTCTGCATAGCTCGAATGGGCGTGCTAGGCTGTGAATTGGCAGCAAGTTCTTTCCTCAGCTTCCGCTCTATTCTCTCTTCAACCCACCATTCTCGAAACACTCCTTGGTTGATATGTAGCCAATGTTGCTGAGGACCTACGACCATACCGGGTCGCATGAATCGCATGAAGGAGATGACCTCGTCAGCCGTGAATCCATGACGGTATATCAAATAAGCACCAATCAAGCAGCCAGTTCGCCCAAGGCCAGCCTTGCAATGTACTGCTATGGCCTTCTTCTTGATGGTGATCGTCTCGTGTGCAAGCCTGATGAATTTTCGAACAGTGCTAAGAGGTGGGCAAGTGCCGTCCTCGAAAATCATATCAAGGTGCCGAATTCCCAAAGCCTCGAAGTAAGATGGAGAATAGAGGGGAGAGTTAAGGCGGACGACGAGGCCAATGTTACGTTCAGAAAAGTGCCGGAGTACGTTTTTGAAGGGCTGTGGGAGGGTTGGATGAACATCTACCTCCGCGAGAGTCTTTGGAAGTGCGGCCCACGCCTCGGATGATTCTGGAACACGAGCCACTGGGCTATGCTGAGGGGACGCGAACGCGAGAAAATGGGGAGTGACCCAGTTGAAATCGCCCTGGTCGACCCGTTCGAATCTCTCATACTCGTCAAGATCAAACTTATCCAATGCGCAGCAGCCCTCTTCCTTCGCTTTCCACACACCATAAACGACATCCTGAACGGTAATACCGTAGTCTGCCTGGCTATAGCCAGCGTCACGGAAAGGCATCAGGGGCGGGTCAACCTGAGCGATCGGTGCCAAGGCCAAATGAGGCGGCCATGCCTGGATCAGAACCATGTAGCATGCGAGCAGACAGGCGGCGTTCGCTCGAGCTAGAATTCACCGTCAGTTCTGTCTCTTGACTGACGATTGTTAGAGTAGGGAGTGCGTACATTTGGGGTCAGGACGACTCCAAAAAACAAGAGGTCTTGATTCATTTTCCTTGGCGCTTAGGACGTCGTGGAAATAGAGCCCAAAGCGGTATAAATGGCCGATATGTAGAGGACCGAAGTCGTGATGGAAGGCGTTGTAGAGGAGTGTGTCGTCGACGGTGAAGTAGAAGGGCGGCTGTCGAGGCGACTTCGTCGGCGCAGCCAATGGGCCATCTACAGCCCTCTGCGAGCGCTTGCTTGGCGATCCCTGGGCCTCAGCCTGAGGAAATGGGAAGGCAGTGTAGGCTGTTGGAGGTTCCGCATAGGATGCGAGATACAAGCGGTCTGTATAGGTTAGCAGTGTGACTGGGATGTGGAGGAAGGGCGGTGAGAATGGTTGAAAAAGGATGCTAGTTGAGTACGAAGGAGAGCTGCAGTGCTCAACTCCTTTGCGCCCAGCCATTCAGACAATACATAAAACCATAGCCATGTAGTGTGAGGTGGAGGAGTTCTCTGTCGTGCTGGACAGACAAACAAGCCAAGGTAGCAGAATGCAAGGAGCAATTTGCATCCGGGCATGATCATGACGTTGTGCTGTTTGTATGTATGTGAAAGGAAGGGATATTTGAAGAGAGGGCGAACATACTTGGTATGTATTCGGTGATGAATGCTCCATGCGAGGCCTTGGACGGCATGGCGACTGCTGTTGGCTTCCCGAGGGTCGGATAATGGATACTAGATGAGATGTTGTGCGGGGAGGCGTAGGAAGCCTCAATCCGTGACGGCAGGCCTAATTGGCGTCTCCTGTGTAAGCAGTCTAGTTCTATGATGCAATCGCAAATCGCAAATGCAGTGGGCTCTGTGTTCCACGAGCGACGTAGCAAAGCAGATGAGACAGCCAGGAACAACGTGTTGTGCTTTGACAGGCAGTGCGGTAGTGCGTCGTCAGTGCATTGAGAGACTTTGATGCTGGATATGTAGAAGTATATGTGCAAGTAAACCAAAGTAGATGCCGAGATAAGAGCGCACGGCTGTCAAGCGGCTGGATTGAAGGTGAATTGGAGGTAGAGGAAGTGCAAGTTTGAAAATCGCAAACTTCCAGATGATGGTGTTTTTTGTATCGTGCGTATTATTGTTGTTATTTGGAGAACTAGGGTCGGGATCCTGGCCAGGGCGCTGATGTCTCAGGCGACCCACTACCTAATTGAGTAGTGCCGTAGAACATGCCCAGGAGCTGTTTACGGGGCTCGTTGCTGAGCAACCGCTAGCCGCCTGGAGTGCCGAGCCACAGCCGCTGCGCATAAGCCAGTCGTACCATTACTACGTACCTACTGTATTGCATCTTAGTGGCTGAGCGCCTGAGACTAATTTGTCCCACTTTGCCCACCCACCGAAATAAGCATAAACACATGATATACCCAGACAATAGACAGGCAGTGAATTTTATTCTATTCTGTTCTCTCTGTTCTCTTTTTTTTCTCTTCTTTTTCGAATTTCCATTATTCAGTACAATAGGTGGTTGAAGTAAGTAATTGAGCTTACATATACCTATATGTAAATACCTAAGTTATACACCAGTATGCGGTCTATACAGTACCTACATATGTATACTAGGTATGTACTGACCTGCCTTTTCCTACTTAGGTTAAGCGCCTTACCTCGTTCTATCCTTTATCTTATCAACCTGCAGCTTGTTGGAGAAAGGAAGCGAAATCATTCACCCCGCCTTGACGTCTTGCAATCCTCGGTTGTCTATCAACAAATAAAGACCTTGCCGCCTCCACCAACACATGCGCATCCACGGCCTTAGAAATCATACTCTTTCACCATGACAACAGCCATAGACCCTGAATTCCCTTGTGCATTGTATGTTCCCTGTTCGCTGCTCGCTGTCAGCGCACGGCATCATCCTTGTAATCCTCATGCTAATAATACTCTTCTTCCGGCTCGACAGGACGATTGACGTGCCATTCCCCACATCGCGGCTCGCCTCAACTGCTCTGCAGGCTCTCCAGGTTGACAAAGAACTGTCGCCTCTCGTATCACGCACATTCACCCTGACTTCCTTGCAAGATGCCGTCGAGGTGAATCCAGACCCGAGTGTGCTCCGAGCCGAGTACAAGGCCACGACCAACAGGATGCTACGTGTGGCTGTCAACTCCTTTATGGAAAGCTTGAATCTCATTATTGAAGTCATGGAACAGCTAGATGAGGATGTCTTAGCTACGAAAGGCCACGATGAGGCTCCATGATACCGGGGAATTTTCAACAATGTTGCTACGCACGACACACATACAACAGTTTTTCCGAAAGAGTGTTAAACTCATGGCTTAACCTACAACACAACCAGCTACAGTCGCTGTCATCCCTTCTATCTCTACAGTGTCTGTAATTCTTCCCTCACCAGTATGTTTAATCCCTCCCACATGGCTTTTGCAGCACGCTCTAGACTTTATGATAGTTTCTCTCATGCTAATTCATCATTCTCATATTCACAGCCATAAATGCAACGGAGATTATATATCTCAAACAGTCTTCGCACCGGCATTCAATCGACTTCCTGGAGAGCTTCTGAGCACAAGAAGTAATACCAAACGCAACCCCCTATTCCTAGTTGGGCACCCTTGTCAAAAGCAACGTCCTGTGACGAATCAATCAACGGAACCTTGCGTCTGCTGTTTCACCTCGCCCAGATGTGATAAATACTAGTTTTAACAGCCAAGTCTTCTATCTCGCTGTGGGCATAGGAACCGTTTCACCTACTCGAAAGTTGCTATCGTCTCCATTCTGAGGATCCTGGGATCTCTTTTCTATATGCAAACCCTCTATCGGTATTACATGCCCATGTGACTCAGCATGAAAAATACTCTTTCATGTTTGTTGTATAGATCCGGACAATCATGCTAATATCCGCTACCTTTTTCTCACCGGGGTTGCAACGAGTGACGTAACTTGGTGTGAGTATGCCGTGTCTATACCATACATACATGTTGGAACCTTTTTCATGTTTCGAGTGTTAGACTACTTAGGATGATGACGAGGAAACGGTTATTTATGATGAGGAAAGATATATACTTATTCCTCTTGGTACCAGATGGGTTGGGTCGGCTCTTAATGTCTTATGCGGCACTTGGTCCCCCAGTAATCTGTGATTCCAGATTTCGCCTATACTAGCCCTCCTAACAGGCCGGCGACTTTTGCTATGCTGCAGCAGTATCTAAAATAGTGCCCTTCATGTAAGTAGGCAACTTCCGCTTACCGCTGTCCTCTGTCATAGATAGTGCTACGGCCATTTTCAACCCCAGGGAAACGTGACTATCGACCCTGCCGATTACTCTGGAGGGGGGTTACTGCTTGGCGTGAATCTGAATTGGTAGCACAGATCAGCACTAATTCCTCCATCCTAGCATTCCCCATACGGTTACTTACCTTGGCTCGTGTTTCACAAGAGGAAGTTTGCCAATCTGGATGGTACCCGCAATCGACGCAGTTACCGGTTGTGTTGTTCGGGTTCTCCGCCTAGCAGTGCCTGCACTTGCTTAGTTTCATGGTTGCTTTTTGGTAGGATATTTAGTCATAGCTATTAGATCTAGTTGAGTTGATGGGGCAAATAGAAATATCTGTGTAGAACAGGCGAGAGACGAGCAACCCTGTATGAAGAAGTGCTGGGTTCTTATATTCCGTGGCCGATTGCCTTCGATGTCATTCCTGTCCGGATCATAATGCTTGTCATCCTGCACTTTGACCTGCTAACTGTACGAGGTGGGTTGGGCCCTTGTAAGGTAGCAATGTACTTACGAGTTGCTGGTGCCTGGGCAATGAATATTATATCCCTTCTCTTGGGTTGCTAGCAAGTTGCACTACAAATATCTGGTACTGCAGAATTACATCACGAGCGTTTGAAGGAGATGACTAAGGATATCTCTCTATCCGTTTCGAAAACCACATAACGAAAGCTTCTAGCTTCGCAATAACGATATTAATGTCGATTACTGTTAAGACGGCCAATAGTATAAGTGTGGAAGTTTATAATTCCTGATTCCTTTACCGAAAGTCCGCAGCTAACTAAGGCTTGTAGGTGTGGGAGTGGGCAATCATGTCGTAATACTCGAAAAGCTGCCCCTACGTTACTTAAGGGCCAGTTAGTAACCTAGACAATGAGCGTTACACAGAAGCAATATGGCAAGTTTCATAATACGAAAGAATACTCTCCTTTATTTCATGTCAAAATTCGCTCCACTACGTCAACAGATACACGTATGGAGAAGTGATTCCTGAAACCTGCATGCCCTAGATAAGAGAAGACACTGTGTGGCGTGTAGCAGCTTACGCCAATTATTCTAGTCTCACAATAAACCTGCTCTGCTGAAGTAAGTTGGTGGTATTGTGAAGTCCTACATCTGAAATCGATCGGATGAAACTTGGATTTTTCACCCTAATGCTGGCTACTTGCCTGTTGTTTCTTAACCAGGTGACTCCATACGAGACGAATGACTGCCTTGTAAGACCTCTAGAATTGCTTGTCCTAGTATTTATATGACTATAGGCAAGCCCATCTTCTTAGTGAAATATTTCACGCATGGGTTGAATCGGGGCAATTAAGGTTGCACCAACGGGGTTAGGTGCGAATATATGAGCACGACACATATCAGTCATTAATTACTTTGTTACTTTGTCATGCTCTTACACAGAGATCACAGCCCAGTAGGACCTAGATCTTAATCGACGTCGAGATCGAGGAAGTCAAGAGCGCTGCCTGCGTCCCAGGGAAGCTTCTTGGGGCATATGATACAGCTATTAAGTGTACTACTTTAGGCGCAATGAATAGGAGCCTTCAGTAACTACGTGAGCGGGTTTCTGCCTATTCTGAAATGAAACGAAAAGGGAGGACTAGGTTGGCTATAAGAAGTTTTAATGGCACCTAAAACACTATGTAAAAGAAATTTGAGTGATATAAAGGGCATCTTTATTACAAATATGATATATTAGATCAGGTTGAGCTAGTGTGGACCAATTTTTAGACTAATTAGAGGGACCAGGCATGCGAAATATCAAGAACCAACATACCCAGTTTATATCTGCAGGGCGTTCGTCAAATAAAAGGGGTTTTCGGTATAGTCTAGAGCTCTGAGGGTTAGTCTCTCTATAAGGGACGAGATATACTCTAGGCCCCTTTTTACAGAGATATATTGGCCCGAAAAGGTTAAGAATAGCCAAAGGGATTGATAATCAGCTTAGCTTCCGACAGATGCCTGTAAGACTTACCGGCAGTAGCAAGCCGTCAGTTCTGTACATCATGGAAGCATAATAGATATATTATGCTTACAGCATAAGTTATATAATAATTTTTCTAGCTGACAATACCTAGGATAGGTTGCACTAAGTCTCAGACTTAAAGTCGAGTGCTGCCGGATTTTAGGCTTGATATATTCCGGTTGATATCGTGCATCTCATATTGGATCGTGGCCTGCAACTTAGCGACGTTGAATATATACATTAGAAATTGTGAAAGATTAAACTTTTCTTCGCCTCTTCGAAATTATTTCCTAAACTGCTTCTTCGGGCGACGTGATATCTATAGTTTTAAGAGTAGATGGTAGCGTTGGGATAGGAGGCGGTTTCAGCCTCAAGACCGCCCTGGATAAGATCGAACAATTTGTACCCGGTGGCGTTATATCCAGGAACGTAGGCCTCACCGAAATCCTGGAGGAAGGTGTTGTAGGTTCCTTCGGGTTTACGCTGAGCAATAGTAGTGAATGTATAGTTGGAGCCTCGGTAGAGGTAATCGTTTGGATACGCAGCCAAAACGCTGTTGTACTCCTTCTCAGGGACTAAAGGGTTACGGGGTCCGGGGAATTCGAAGCCGACACTCTGGACAATCCATCTTGATTGGAGGTTCTTGTAAGTGATGATGCTTAACTCTGTCTGCAGAGAGATTCCATCGTATAGTTTCTCGAGGCGATCATCGGTCCACTTCTTGGCGGCGCATGAATTGTTCTTAACAGAATCCTTAACCCAGTTTACAGCACTGATAGCTCCGTCAACTTCGAAACGTTGGTCCCTATAGGTCTAGTCAGTACTTGATATCGAAGCGGGATAGGTATGTATGACTCACTGGCTAACCCAAGGAGAGTTGGGTCGCACTATCGCATATATCATTAGCATTAGTTAGGTCAGAACAGGGAGTTAAGAGAGGAGCGTACAGTCCCAACCCAGGTCGTGCAGAAGAGTGCCGACGGCGTGAAGCTCAATGTCAATTGAGTTCTTAAGAGTCTCGTTGGCATTGATAGCAGCAGCACCGAATAGCCATGTTCGGTACAAGTGCTTGTAGAGGTATGGCTGCAGCTCGTTGAACACCTCAATCGCCTTACGGGCTTCACGAACGAGCTGAGTGTCAATGACCTCTACACCGGCGATGGTGGTCGTCGGGTACTTCGTCGGGTACTTGGTAACAGCGGCAGCAACACCACCGGCGAGGGTGAGTGCGGAGACGATACCGGAAAACTTCATGTTGACAAGAAGTACTGCACTAGCGAGCGACTGGGAATAATGGAGGAGTAGGAGGAGGAGGAGGAGGGCCAGAAGAGAAGGAGGTGATGAGGAGATGACTAGCAACAAACACAACCAGATTCGAAGCCTCTCTTTATCTACCATTGACGATCTCACTTATACCCCTGGTCGATCGCACGCCGTACAGCAGCATTGCCGTTGATCCATGGCGCCGGAAAGGAGAGTCGGTAAGGCTTAGTACACATTCCAGCTGACAATGCGACCTCGTTCGTCCAGCTGAGGCATTTGTCAACTTTGCCTTGTCGACTATTACTGAGACGACTGAAGTGAATTTGCATTGTTATTGTGGAGATGACTACCCTGAGATTTTCGACCCTTCACCTAGGTATCTTTTTGCGCAATTTCGTGCCGAATCTGTATGTTCAAGGATGTTGTGTGGGTTTCGCTATGACAGTACGACAACAACCTACTGTTTGCAGACCGTTGACGCATAGCAATTTTCGCGAACGACAGTAGTCATCGAACTACCTGGGTACATATAATTTACGGTATAAATGCATCATAAAGTGACAGACTTAGCAATGATTTTAATGGCTTGCAAGCGTGCTGATCATTATCTGAAGTGATTATAACTGCAGGTACTATGTAATCATAGTTGTGATTGCGTGATACAAGTAATGACTAGGCTTGCTCGCGTTGCTTTAAGTAGCTGTACGTTACCAGCCTACCTAGCTACTTGGTTGCACACTAGACTAGTGTACACAGAACATAGAAATGTTTTGTCAGCGTTTTCTGGGACCTCCCCATAACCAGGTCACAATGTGCGATTGCGTTGTTGATCTGTTGTCGTTATCTACGTATACGTGTAGTACACCATGTGTATTAATCCTCAATCAAGCCTAGTCGATGTTATTTTGGGCGAAAGGGGAGAGCTAAAGTTGAATGACGTTATTATAGGTTAACCTAGTAGTTGTAGGCATACACTAAATAGTAAGGTATGTACAGTACAATGGAATTTGTATAGAAGCTTTGCCTAGGCCATCGGCCATATACTCGGTATTTTTCACCAAGAGATGTTAAGATATTTTACTACAAGAAATTTTTGGGCGCTACACTAATAGTTATTTAGGTATTCTAGAGTATCGTTATACAGGAAAGAATATTGAATGTTGAATTTCGAAGGGTGAATATACATCAGTCAATGCCTTTGCAATGAATGAATATAGACAGGCACCTTCTAAATGGAATTTGTTATTATTTGCTACCTAGTGTGATAGTAAAGTGGCATGATTAAAGATTTCATAGTGTCAGTATATACTACAATAGTGCATGCCAAGTATTTCAAAGAAGGCGGTGATCAATTGTATGGTAGAGCGCGTCGTCGCTGTCCGTAAATCCTAGTTACATAGGTACCGGTACTCATATTCTAAAGAAGACGGCACATTCCGTTTTCGATATTGCTCTAATTGCGTAAGGAGGCCCGTTCTTTAACCTTAAAAACGCCACGCTTACGGACGGCAGCTCTGGGTATAGGTGTGGAGCCAGTATGCCATCATGCTTAGGTACTTACCTAAGGACCTGCTATCAGATTCAAATCCAAATACCTGGGCAGCCGCACGGCTAGAGCCGAGCTGGCTTGGCTACACGCAATCTAGCTGCGATATTCGTATATTCTTACTTACTGTAGAAAAGAAGATCCCCCCCAAAAAGGCTGGACCGGGTAACGCTCGTATGTAGGATTCGAACCTAGCTCTACATACCCATTCAACATGAACTAATATACCTCCTGCAATCTACTTTAGTCCATATAGCTTAATAACAAGCTGACACACTTTGCACACATCTTCCTTGAAGCACACGTGTGCTACATCTACTCCAACCGGCCATTTAGGTCCGAAATATGTGCTTTGAATTAATCCTATGCTGTTATATTTGGTACAACCATGTGGGCATGCTCTTTTTTGAATTCTTGAAAATCTGTGTGTAGATACGTCATAGGGTCAGCCATCTGTGGCCGAGTATCCTAGACGGATATGACATAGCTGCATAGCTGTTGTTAGGTCATCTTACTTCATAGGTTAGAGAAAAATGTAGAGAAATATACCGAGTATGGTGAAATATGCACCCGATATAGTTAGACAATCATGATATCTCTACTTCTTTGGTGCTTCTTTGGTCACTAGCCTGTTGGTATGTATTCGGACTTGATTACTTAGAGAGTCTCCATAGAAGTAGTATCGTGCCATGGAGTCTACTGTATTGCATCATAGAGCCAAGACCAGCCACTTCATCCGGAGTGGGCGATATGCAGTATATGCTGTACTTGCGTAGTACTGAGTACGTAGTATACACTAGGAGCGACCAGGTATATCCACGTGGAATATGTTCGGTGGTATATCAGTATCGGCTTATATGCGTACCTATACTTACGCATACTGCGTAGGTATCTTCGGCACAACGCTACATGGACCTTCCTAAAGGGGCTTATAGCTTGTCTACCATCACTGCAGTTGGCACCATTTTGCTTTGATAATAAAATATGACGGAGGGTATACTTGATTTGGCAAAAATCCTTCGGGGTACCAAAAGGTCCGTGCCATTATACCCTGCAAACATTAATACAGAATAGGAATAGGGGGCCTATTCCCACCAAATCACCTAACCCAGTAAGCCGAAGCCGGCTGTCTACGGACTTAGTACCGTACCTACCGGTACCGCATTCCTTTTCGCTTGGTACTACCGGCTTTCTTGCGTGGTGTATCACATGAGCAGAAGTACCTACCTTGCTCTTTATAGGATGACTGCCTATATGTATGGACGCACGATGTTTATAATCGGCTCTTGGTCAATAACATCAGCACAAAGCTATCCAAAGCTTAGTTATATTAATAGCAATCGAGCGCCCACAATACATACAGCATTGAAGTGCTTGGTATTTAAGTAAACATTTACGTGCAACCTCTCAAGTCCAGCATAACAAGCCGCCGTTGGTCTATTACACATTGACAACCTCCGAGATACTCCGTCCACGGCGCATGCGACGAAGATGGAGCTTGGTAAGTCTAATATGTCTCCGCATAAGCCGTCTTGATGGAGTGGCTTACACCCACATTGTCCGTCTTGTTCACCGGATCCGGGATCAGGTCGTAACCCCACCACTTCTTGACGCGCTCCCTGAATATCTCGTAACCCGCGCCGATACGAAGGATGCGCATATTTTCCACATCAAGAATTGTTCCCGACCGCTGGTACCGGTGGTACCGCTGTAGACCATAATCCACTACCAGGTCTGCAGCCGCGAAGACTTGGGGCTCAATGTCTTCGATGCGTAGTTTCTGCCCAGTGCCAGTAATGTTGGCGCTGCTACCGACCATCAGCTGGTCGGCTTCGTCATTCAAGTGACCCAGCTCCCGCAAGAATGGACTCTCGCCTATATTCATGCCGAGTGTCTGGCCTTTCGTCACCCGGAACCGATTTTCAGGAGTGAGATGAGCAAGCATCGGGTGATCTTTCTTTAACGGCGCCACGGTGTTGAGTGATTGATCCATGTCCACTGTAAGAACACGTATCATCTCCATTTTCTCAGGCGGGAGAGTGCAAAGATTTTGGAATGCCCTATAGCTACCGATTACGCCGAGAGTATGGCCGTCAACCCGGTTCTTGGCTTTGAAAGCCCGCTCGATGCCCTCGTTGCTGGCCGACATGATACCGTAGCCGAAGTCCGTGGGAACAATGATCACGCCGCCTGCTTTTAATGTCTCGAAAGCTTCACGAGCGTCACGCTTGTAGTCTGGCAAGGCCCCCGGGGCTGGGATCACGCGCGGTGCCATGGTAAAATAATTTTTAAGCCGAGGCAAGGTGGGCCGATAGTTAGACTTGATGAGCTGATGTATGGGCAATTCACTTTTCACATGGCGGCCGTTCACCTTAAAAGCACGATCTGACATTCGGGCACGGGTTCTAGCCCGACAATACACTACGACACTATTTGACATTTTTGTACAGACATCAGACGGCAAAGAGATGCTGAATCTAGGTATTGTAGTTCGTTGCATTTGCAATCCACCATACATATGTAGTCCCGTTTCGAAACTCCCTGTATCGACGACTGACCAGAGTAGCCGAGATGCACATATCCTTGTTTCTGCTCAGGTTATCCACCAGAAAGGAGTGCGGCACAAACCAAGTATACTTTTTCCTAACCGGCTTAGATATGTTAAGTCAGTCTCCTTGGTCAATCACTGTTGTTCCTATATCTTTGCGCGGTAGGGTGGAAAGCTATTCATGGTGGCAAACCGGGGCTTTCAAAACGAGATACCTTGGGAGACGTACATATGGGTAAGACAGCAGTGGTTTTCTGATGTCAGCACCACCCCGGGGCCTTACAAAAAGTACCTAGGTAGCATTAATCACATTTGAATCCTTCACCATCATGATATGTCGTTATTAGTCTGGCACCACTTGGTGATAATTCAGTGCAGTGTACGTACATATACATAATAATCAGCTCTGATCGGCAACACGATTGCAAATTTGGCTTAGCGCAGGGCACATAACATGGTAAAGCTGACAATTACCGTCCTGTGGCCTGCCGTATGCGCAACCTCGCAGCTCGGGCGCCGGCCACCGAAGACGGGTGCATGCCGACCACCGAAGATGAACAATTCTCTGAGTACTGCACTCCGTGCTAGGTCATTATCTACTGTGGGACGGACAAGGCGGTTAGGACGGGCTGTATTACATAGGAGGATCAAGAACTACGCCAAGGACCAGTGCAGGGTTGACAACGGGAGCCGACATGGTATTGTACCTACATTAGCGTGCCAGGTAATTCGTAATCAAGTTGTCAAATACATACATACCCATTGACCCGACTTGACCCGTCTGTGTAGCACAGGCGGGCTATTCCCAAACATCAAAGCTCCTGTTCCTCCTCATTGGCTGTGTTAAGAATTACAGATTTGTCTATTTGCATCAATGTAGGCGTCGTTGCAACGTTGAAGCAGGGAGCCAGAAACGGGCAAAATAGTAGCAAAATGTCGCAACAATGCTTTTTTTTTTTTTTATGTCGCTAGCCCAATGTCGTGTCTTGGCCATATCTCATTACATGGTCTTCCTATCTGTAGCGCCATAAACTGACGAGTGACTTTTGCACCTCTGAAGCAGGTGATTTACGACGCAACTTACGACAACACAAGACCGAGCCGAGTTGATGACTAGTTGTCTATCTCCACCATGCCCGATACTGTCACCCCGTCGACGGCGTCTTCAACAGACGTAGAGGCCAGAGTGGAGCCGCTCGCGACTGGAGGAGACCCGAAGAAGGAGAGCAAAGAAGAGGAAGATGCGAACTTGGTGACTTGGAACGGGCCGGACGACCCCGAGAATCCGCAGAACTATTCTACCCCCCGGAAATTTTTCATCACCGGAATTTGGATCTATGGCAACTTGTGCGCTACACTGGCTAGCAGCATTTGGAGCAGTGGCGCTAGTCAGATTGCAGCCCAGTTTCATAAGAGTACAATCGTCGTGACGCTGGGTATTAGCCTCTTCCTGCTCGTGAGCAACCCCCTCTCTCCCCCGGCCCCTAACCCCGACATCCCATTCACCCCATATGGGGTGTAGTGAGGGATCTATGATATCAATTTATCAACATATTCGCGATAGGGTTTTTCGATCGGTCCTCCGATATGGGGTCCTACGTCAGAGCGTTTCGGTCGTAAATGGCCCATGACCATGGGCATGCTTCTCTTTACCATCTTTACCATTCCGATAGCTGTTGGTCAGAACATACAGACTCTCCTGGTTTCCCGGTTCTTCCAGGGCGCTTTCGGCGCAGCTCCGCTATCCTTAGCTGCTGGTGGCGTCGTCGACATCTGGAGTCCGGCAAACAGGGGCGTCGCTATCGCCGCCTGCATCGGTACCATCTTTGGGTCGCCCGTTTTAGCCCCTATAATCGGTAACTTTGTGGCCGCGTCATATCTAGGGTGGCGGTGGTGTCATTGGCTCAGCGCCATCATGGGAGGTAGTGCTGTGCTGCTGGTTTTGTTCGCTCTCCCCGAGACATTGGCACCCAAAATCCTCCAGGCACGCGCTGCCAAGTTGCGTAAGAGTGGTGAGAAGCCGGAGGCAAGAACAGTTTTCGACAACAAGAAACATATGGGTATAATGGATGTCGCACGCATTTATTTCATGCGCCCTTTCGTATTGTTAGCCACCGAGCCGATCCTCGTCTTTATCACGATCTACCAATCCTTCATATACGGCATTCTGTACCTCGTCTTCGTTTCATATCCTATCGAATATGTCGAGGTCCGCCATTGGTCACAAGGCCTTAGCGCGTTGCCCTTCCTCGGCTTGTCTGTAGGGGTCATCTTCGGTGCTGCTGGTGTTATTTGGCACACAAAGACCAAGTTCACAGCATCGATCAAGGCAAATGGTGGTAAGGTCATTCCGGAAAAGCGGCTACCTACCATGATTATTGGGGGTTGCATTGTACCCGCAGGGCTGTTCATTTTTGCTTTTACATCACGACCGTCGGTCCCCTGGCCGGGCCAAGTCATAGGCAGCATCCCTACAGGCGCTGGTATGTACATGATTTTCGTACAATGCTTCAACTACCTTGTCGATGTCTACGCTCCCATCGCGAACAGTGCTCTCGGCGGGAACATGTTGATCCGGAGTTCCTTCGCGGCCGCCTTTCCGCTCTTTGGGCCTTACTTGTACCACAACCTCGGAGTAACCTGGGCGACGAACACCCTTGCCTTCATCAGCATTGCCTTGATTCCGATTCCCATATCTTTTTATATCTATGGGCACCGAATTCGTTCATGGTCTAAGAACAGCGTTTCAACCCTCTAGGACGAGTATTCCGAATGATTCAAGTGGTAAGTTGACTTCAGAAATATCTGGACCTGGTACGGCAATCTGGTTTATATTGTGAGCGGCTTGAGCGTTGTTAGGCACCTAGGGGTGGAGTTGGCGTAATTTCAGTTAGATTTAAATATGCATTTTCACAATCTGGATTAGAATTTCTCCGGATACTGGTATGCCTGGAGGAATAGGTGAAACTATAGTGGTCGACTATATATGAACTTTTTGTAGAAACAATGTGCAGGGAACATACCAGTTCAGAAGTGTGCTCAAGGGTAATAAATGCATTATGCGAAGTCTACAGATAGTATGTAGGAACTAGGTAATTGCTTATACTATCCTTCGTACATACTCATTTCAAAGTATAATTTATTATTTAGTGTCTAGACATTGATGTCGTAAAACTAATTTCAATTCAAAGATAAAGACCTAGCATAACTCATGAAACAATAGACATGTCTATATCGAAATCTTGTGTACTGGTAGTCTAACGTACATATATCCAAGATATTGGGTCTATTATTGTTTGCTTATTAGTCACTATGGCTTACAACCAGGACTCAGTTCCAGCTATTTCCTTGTGCGGAAGTTTCTTGAAGGAAATCTAAGTTGAAGTTACCCCAGTTGACATCACTTGATGACGGACCTGAAGCTAGATCCAATTGAGACGGCGAGGTAGCAAAAGCTGAGGTGCCAAGTTGATAAGCCGGGGATGAGTGTGCAGATATCAAGTGTGCTTGTTCTGTGCCCAGTGCGAAGAAGCCAGAATTTACTCGGCTTGAGAAACCACAAGCATCGAACATGTCTGGCGAGTCATTACATAATGACCCTGCTGCCGTCCCACGATTGCTATTATTGAATTTCTGAGAGAGCCTATCATCCTTCTGCCCCTGATGGTTGGGCGATAACTGTCTGATGTAGACTTCTGTCAACGCTTCTAGGGTCTCTATAGCCCAGACAATACCTTCACTCAGTCGAGCGTAGAAAATATGCTTTAGGGTGTCATATTGCAGAATTTGAAGCTGATTGCAGACTCCTCGGAGTAAAGAGATATCGGCCAAGGCTACTGCATCAACTTCACTTTTCGTGGAATGGTTAGTGAGGTGGAAAGCGACAATTTCGACAAATGCCACCATTGGATATGTCCGGAACATCCTAGCTAGTAGCGCAAATCGGGCTGTGGTTAGAGGTGGTTCACTCACTTCGAGGATCAGCCTAAGACTCGTGCGAGCAATATCGCGCATAGTGTTAAGACTTTGTTCATTGTCTTGGTTGCATCGGAGAATGAGAATTTGCGACACTTGATACCCGTATAGCAGTTCTATCCGTAACAGGTTTGTATCGTCTATGTCGTTTGGAGAGGCTGGGGATAATAGTATGGCATGGGTCTGAGAAAATCTATTGATAGAGCTGAGCACGAAACGCATCTGGGTGAGACGTGTGTCCATAGTGGAACGGGTCGCCCTTGAACTATAGAGATTCAGGTAGATCTCCTCCCAGATGATCATCAGGTGGTCAAACGCGTCAACGACGGGGTGATCGTCACCTTGGCGGTTCCGGTCGGGGCCAATGTGTTGATCAGAATCAAACAGGTGTATAGCACACGGCTGGCCCGTCATGAAAACGCGGGTTTTATCCATGGAATAGAGAACTCGGAAGAGCTGGCCCCGTATATCAGTGGTATCGGCTCCTCCACCCTGGCTATGGTCTTTCGATCGGTGAATACCCATTATACAGCCAACTTGACATGCCGCCTGACAAACTCTCTCATATTTGCCACTACTGTAGAACTCCTGAGCAACTAGTGTCTGTAGCAGAGAATCAGCAAATAGCTGATTCTAGCCTGAGCCAATAGAGAGTAGCGGATGTTCAAACACATACGAGAGTCATCAGTGCCTGGAGGTTAATAATGGAGGGTGCTCTGAAAGCATCCAGATCGTTGATAGCCCGATCACAATTCCTTAGGAATGAAGGTAATATGTCCTTGTTTGATACGCGGGAAGTGGGATAGGAGGCGCGAGCGGTTTTGATCTCGAGACTTAGTTCTAGAAGAATGATGTTATTTATGATTAGAGCACGGGGCCCGCTATCCCGAAGCTCCTCATCGCTGTAATGAGCATCTATTGTATGATGCAGATCTATATCGTTGAAAATAGGCGTTCGCGTGTTGATATTCTGAAGATAACCGTTGACGAAGAGGTTCACCATCAGGCGAGGAGGGGTGGTGAGGTGGCTCATATCGCTAGATATAACAAATTCCCGATGTGGTGAGATGAAGGGGAAATCTTCCAGCTTCTGTTGCATTATGGCTCTCGCGACTGGATCTTGGAGCTTACGAGCAACATTTTCACTTCCACCTTCATGATCTTCACTTGGTTGCTCCGAATGGGTGAGAAGTCTCTCCACAAGGTAGAATAGAGACTTGACCAAAACTAAGGGTGCTGGATAGCTATACAGGCGCTCACAGCCGTGACCCAACTGAATGGTTTCATTCAGGGGTACGTGTCTCCCCTGAGAGTCGCGACGATCATCCTGACTGGGAAGCTGGATAAAATCGAGGAGTCTAGATGTTGAGAGCGGTAGGACATCGTGGCTGGGATGTTTTATATGAGGAGAACATAGATTTATGGCATGTGGGCAAGGCCGTGCGGTAATCTGGCGAGTCATTTCCGTTAGGACACCCAAAGCGTGATCAATGTCGTTGAGCTGCTTCAATACGTTAGAGAATTCATCGCGCCTAGGCTATCAGTTTGATGAAGCCTTCGCGAATCAAAGGACCGCTTACAACTGTTTTACATGGTTAGCGCGCTTGAGTACATTGGACGAGTTGCATTCGATGCCGCTTTTCCGGCAGTTGGAACATTCGGGCTGAAGGCGATCGCATCGAACTTTGCGGAGTCGACACTGATTGCAAGCAGCAGGAAGGGAATCATGTTGATCTTCTGGGCTCTCAGTAGATCGCGGGCGTTTTTGCTTTGGATCTGTACGTGGAGCGGAAATAGAATGGCCATATGGGTCTGGTCGTGGTGCTGGAGGGTCGGCCCCTAGAGAAGTCTGTCTTGAGTTGAACATACCGTCTAGTTTGCATATATTGAAATGAACTGGAGGAATAAGAGTAACCTTCTTGATAGAATCTAACACCGAAGCTAAAAGATACCTATTTTAAAATTTCCAGGATATGGGAGTCTAATTTAACATGTCAGTATAGGGGCGACACCTACTGCGTATGATATTCAGGAGTGTTGTTATATGATTATTAACGGCAGACGTAGATAATCTATTAGTCACGATATTACCAATAGACTACAGCTGCCCCTCTCATACACTAAGCATAACTGAAAGACACCTGACTGTATTGATAGACCGTCGAATAATCAAAACGCTGTCTTGGGGGAAACCGCTTGTCGTAAAAATCGCCCCTCATGAGTCATAGGCTACTATGCTTGAGTGACTCCATAACGGCTGCATATATGCACATATATTGCGAGCTTCAATTCACAAATACTTCTCGGAAAGCTGGGTCAAGGTCCCTGAAAGTTAAAACACCACGTACCCCATAAGTGCAAGTGTCTTCAGAGACTCCAACCACCCACGTCAATCCCCATTATCCCGACCTTTCACCACCTGATGAACCAGTTTTCTTATCTTTAGGTAATTTGTATCGAACTACGTCCTTCGTCCTTAAGAAAACGTAGTCGGATGGCATGGTCAGAGAAGCCAGCCCACCTATCCAGGTAGCCATCCGTTAGCCAGTTCTAACCCAGTTTAAATCCCGTCATAGCTATGTGGTATGGATGAATGTACGTGAAGTAGTACAAGAGGTACCTAGGCAGTGGCAACTAGTCTATATTGAGAAAGCTAAGCTCTTATTACAAATTATAATCAAGACTTACATGATTGCATTATGTCATGTGGAATTAAGTAGTCCAAAAGGGACCTGCCTACTTTCAATGTGAACAGGTGCTTGTTTCTAGGGAACTGGCCAACACAGGGGTTTATTATGGCCGATGTAGATGACTAAGAGTGCCGTTACAAGGAGAGAACATTTCCACATGCGGCTATTAGATTAGGTGCTTAGCGCCCGCTCTGACATACGCATAAAAGTGTATAAACGCTCGTGCCAATGCGCTACTTAAGATGCGCCCTAACAACCTTGGAAGTGCATGATCATCAACGGTAGCACGTGGAGGGAGGACGGGCTACCAGGTGTATTCCCTGCTAGTTTATCTACGCAGTATAGTATAGGTGGAGCTTGAGATAACCCCGAGATAACCGGGATTGGGTCGCCTGTGATGCACATTTCGTCTATTCCCATTCCCACTGCGTGGACTGTTGTATGGCATGATTGTGGTGATTCCCGACAATCAACCACAATCAACCACGGGCCGTGGGGTCTAGGAAGAAGAGCTCTGCGGGTCTGCCGACCTCCTTCCAAACCGAGCGGTCCTTGGCCTTGAAGACGGAGTTACTCAACATGGCGCGCTGAAACGCCCTGTCAGCTCGACGGCCCCTTTCTTCGACGCGCTGGCGGTACGTCTCGTATGCGACCCTCGTCAGCCCAGCAAACAGAACGCGTGGCGCCGCGCCGATCACAATGGCGCCCTTTTGTCCGAATCCGAATGACGTGAGCATGAACGCCTTGATGCCAGGGACAGGTATCGGCTCGGACGGGTACAAAAGATGCGGGAAGGACTGCAGCGCCGCATCGACATCGTCGGCGTTCCGATTGCCCGGCACAAGCCTATGCTCGAGCATCTGCAAGCATCCGTTGAGCATCCACGCCCCTGCGGCGCCCTTTGGGTGACCGGTAAGATACTTCTGGCAGACTACAAGAAGCGGGTTGCCCTCAGTGCGGCCGAGGTGCGCCATCTGCTGGTTGATGACGGAGCTCTCGTTCTTATCGTTGGCCTTGGTGGAGGTACCGTGGAAGGATGCCACAGCGATGTCATCGATAGTTAATCCCCAGACCGCCAAGGCCGCTCGCATGGGAGAGATGGACGGATTAAGCTGGCGGATGTCCCCATTCCACAGCCATTGAGCCTGTGACTTGCGGCTGGCCACCTCCGACTTGATTATCTGGTCGTCCCTGGTATATTTGGTGTATTGGTTATTGGCATACTGTGACAACCGCCATTCGTCTATGATGGCGAGTTCCTGTTCGAGCCTTGATCGGCGGTAGCGAATGTCTAATAGCGGTGATTGTGAAACTCCATGCGCCTCCCGTGCCGCTGTTAGGACCCCCTTTCCTGGTGCCGGCACAGAGCGACCGACGCCATCACCAGCTAGCTGTGTATAGGCCACGACGGCGTAAATCGGGAGACCCATATGTAGCGCTAATTCGGCACTCATCACGATCTGGACGCCGCAGCCGGCAGACTCGACAAAGCCGGCGCGTGAAGACGCAGTTGGCCGCGACATTTGAGATGGGAGAAAGCCTCTAGCAAGTTCTTGCTGAGACACCATGGTTGCCTTCATGTTGCTGAACTCAGTAGACAGCTCTTCCTGTAGATCGTCTGTGCCTCCTACTAGAGCGACCTTAACGTCCCGTGACCGAATGCTGTCACAAGCAATATCTAGGGATTCTACGGCTGTCGCACATGTGCCTGTGGGGGTCTTAAGCGGCCCTGTCGTACCGAAAAGAAGCATGTTTGTCCAAGCGGCCATCGAGTTCAGAAATGTTTCCTGCAGGACGTCACCTTTTACGGGGTTGTCGCGGTAGCGGCGACGGTACACTGGAAAACACACGATCAGCCCACACTATTTCGACCGATATCCATATATGTCCTGGTAGACATAGTAGCTTGTTACGGTAAATGGCCAGGCATAAGTGTGATAAGAGCAAGGGAGATGGATCTAAAGACTACTTACTGTCGCGAGTGGATTTGAGGCTACCTGCGCCAGAGCCTATGTAAACACCTAATTCGGATACATGGATGTGCTTGTAGAACTCAAAAGGATCTTCGATGCCGGCACTAAACATGGCCTCGCAGACGCAGCAAAGCACATACAATGTGACGGGATCGACTTGGGCGATGACATCTTCTGGGATTCCGTAAGTCGCTGCATTCCAGCCTTTAGGAACCTGTCCGGAGACAGATTGGTGACCGCTGGTCGACCTGGGAAGGATGAATGTGGCACCGCGCTTGATTAAGACAGTCCAGTTCTCGGAATCAGAGCCTTCCGGGAAGATCTTAACTTTATCTCCGTGTCGAAGCTCAAACGATCGCGCGAGAGACTCCGACGTGCTAAAGGCTGGGAGGTCCTCGTCTAACACAACTTCTTCGAGGAGCTCTTTCTTCGCGGGATCGTATTCATCAAAGCCTTCGGGCTCTACAAGTCGGATGCCGGAATGATTCAGAATGTACTCTCCATATCGCGTTTCGAATTCATCCTCCGATACTGGTTTTCCGGATTCTACGTCCAGCCAGCCGGCATACGGCTCGCCGTTGTCTTGGCCGTCTTGGTACTTGACAAGACCCATCATCCATGCCATCTCCGTTAGGCCATCCTGGTTTAGCTTGCCTAGACTCTCCTTTTGCCACCGGGTACGTGAAGAACCTAACGGCCCTAGCTCGGAGAACCCTACAATAACAGGGGTGCGGCTCAAGTCCACCATGCCCTCCAAGTCTTGTATATCTGCAGTCATATCTCGATGTGAGGACAACTTCGGGAATCCTTGACGAATGTTGGAACGCTTCTTCTGTGTACTAAGCTGAGCTGCATTTGTCGCAGCAGGATTCTTAGACCCCCGAAGAACCTCATCGTGTTTCTTCCTCTCAGCGGTGATCGCTTGCCACTGACGCTGTTTACTTGTGATGCCTTTTCTTATAGCTATAACCTCCTCTTTAAGATTCTGAAAGCCCATAAGCCCACCACTCAGTTCAGCATAGACGGGTTCCACGTCGGACTCTGCGATGATGGAGGGACAGAGCAATGCCAAAATATTAAAAGCCATCTCCCCTGCCGTGAACGTCATGACACCAAGTTTCTCGATGCCTTCTGCGACGATATTATTCGCGTTCATAAGGCCAGTTCCTCGGGTCCAGCCAATGACAGCACCAATGATGGAAAGATAACTAGACCAGCGCTCTGAGTAGTACCGGTTAAATAGAGTCTCGAGCCCGATCTTGGACTCTGAATAAAGGCCATCACCGCCAAAATCGCCGTGATTGGGTGACAGCGGTAGAAGCACCGTCGTCGGCCGTCCGGCGTACTTCCGCTTCTCCTTTTGTCGTTTGATACACCCAAATAATCGCAAGACATTGGTCAACATAGCCCGATGTGCTAGTTCTGACCGTGCATCAATGTCATCAATCTCGCGACCTGGCTCTGGGATCGCCGCAAAAGGAACCACGAAATCGAGATCAAGTCCCAGTCCCTTACCGTCATCGTAGATGTGTGCGACTAGGTTCTCAACGTCCCTCTTACTTGCCGCATTGAACGGAAGTAGAATTAGCTCAGAACCGCGGGCTCCAACCTCTTTATATGCCTGGGCCATGGCGGTCCCCGAAGCAGCTGGGGTGCGACTCGTGGTAACGATTACTCTTGCGCCACCGGCCAGCAGGCCGCGAACCACCTCCATGCCAATAGAACCGGCACCGGCGCCAGTGACAAGAGCTGTTTTGCCTGCATAGCTAATCCCGGACGTGTTGCCTGCGAAGATTGCATCGAGGTATGTATTTGTGAGTTGGCGGTCGTACTGCCATGATCCGCTGCTCTTTCGAAGACAGTGGACATAGCTACTACACGGGCCATCACGACGTGTTGAACTCACGACATCATAGTAGGTCACCGGTCCAGGCGTCAAGCTTGAGCTTGTAGATCGGGGCTTTTCGCTGTAGTTTATGCGGCCTTCCTCGTCAACGGATGTATGCGGTGCCATCGCCGGCTCTGAGAACAAAAAAACGGGCGATTCTGCCTCTTGTGTGCTTGGCTTTAACTTAAGCAAGTCCTCTGCCACCTTTCTGGCTGGGCCAGTTTTTGCACGATGCCGCAGCATCGTCTCCACATCCGACGTCCACCTATTAGTAAGTGCCTGGAGGCGCTCTGCTGTGACGGGTGTGTGGTCTTCCTGTAAGAGCCGTGCTATATCCTCACGCGCCCAGTTCCACCATGATGAGTATCGCCTTTCTTTCAAGGGATCGAATATACCTTCCATCCCTAAGTAGAACTCTTCACCGAGCTCGGCGTAAATTTTGTCTAGATGCTGTTGAAGTTTGTCGCTATTCTGAATCTCAGTAGTTGCACTTGGCGTGATATCGACGCCAAGGTGTTGAGCTAGAACATGTAGTTGTTTTCGTAAAACCAAGTCCTGCTCATTCTTAAGCCTTTGGAGGCTAGCATCGTCTACCATCACAGCAGCGCCTTGGGAGCCTTGCGATGCCTGGCCCGAGTACGGCGTGGGTAATGAGATGCCAGAGTGCTTAGCGTATCGAGTGACAGCCAGGTCGAGAAATTCGTGTACCTGGGCTACATCCGATAACCGTGATGATGGTTCTATGGTCACGCAGAAGCACTGGACTGCCATTTGGCTGTTAGGTCCGAGACCCCAACGCGTTTCCAGATATGTCGCCATTTCCTTTTGGCCAAACCCGCCGGGCATCTTAGACGAGAGTAGACGCTCGACCAGCCGCTTCGATGACTTCCCAAGCTTCCCAGAGAAACCAGAGGCGAGCTTTCCACCAAGGAGTTCCAGAGAGGTGCCCTCACTGCCATCGGGCATATCACCAAATTCTGCCCCGAGATCACCAAGAAGTTCATTCTGGAGCGTAGATTTGCCTGTTGCGAATGTTAGGTCTTGACGGAGGCAATGAAATATCAGCCTAGCTTACCGTTAGACAAAGCTTGAATTGATTCACCAAGGGGCACTTCATCGAAAGCCCGCCTCAGTTTCTGTGCTACTAGTGCTATGACTATATCAGTGGGTGTGAGTGCCGCATCGATAATGGCCGACGCAGTAGGAGCGAGAGCCGGAGGCGGGACAGCGACAGGAGGCGTTGTTGGGGTTTGCACAGGTGCCACGACTACGAGAGGGTCGGGCTGAGGAGATGCTGATATAATAGGTTCCGCCTTTGCGGAAGACGAAGATTCGTTTTCTTCGTAGTCATAATATATTTTTCGTGCGTCATCGAGGTTGGTAATGCTGAGGAATTCTCGTTCGATCGATTGTGCAAGGTCTTTTTCGCCAACGAGCTTCTTAGCGGATTTCTTGGCCATCGGCGCTAAGACGCCGGCAGGCCCTACCTCAATAACTCTTCGAACATCTCTTTTGAAAGCTAGGAGATGCTCTTGCGTATTTATCCTTCACTGATCATTAGAGTCTATCTGTGCGTATAGCGTCTGAAGAGAAACGAGTTGAATTACCATTGTACAGGGAAAGCAAATTGGTAACTAAACGAAACTTAGGTCAGCTATATACTCTTAATAGAAAATCGACACACTTTCGTCAATGAGGAGAAGATGTAAGGCTAACGTTAAAAGCTCTATCAACAGATTATAGGCTATCTGTTGCTTTGGATCCCTTTTGTCTTCAGTAGCCTGACCTGGGCCGGCAATGGCAGTGATAGTCATGCTGGACTATTCGCATATACCGAAGATAAGCCTTAGTTCAGCAGGGGGGATCCTATAAAATGTTCGTGAATAAGTATCACTCAGGGGTCATTGAGATTGATGCGAATTTTTCATGGGAGTTGTACACTTTATTGGTTTGCACCTGGAGGTTGTATTACAGAGGAGGGGTATGAAAATGGGATAGATAAGTTTCGGCTTCCAAGTAAAGAGATATACTATCCATTTGACCAAGAGATCTAGCCATATACGCATGATTAATACGGGAGTCCCGAGTACATAATAGGACTGCTATCACGAGCCATCAGAGTAAACAAGCGCAGTAATCAATATCATACGTTAGATCCCTGCTTTCCCGATTATGCAATGCTTCGAGTTGGACTGTATAACCTAAGCGAGACGGTTTGGACATCACTAGATGATTTGAGAAGGCGATCTTGCTCGTCTCGGCGCTGATCGGCTAGAGGGCGGCGAGTCGTTGCCGGTCGGCTTTCGGTGGCCGTCACCGAAGCTCGCCGCAACGCTACCGCCCGGTTGTAAAAAACAACCAACCGGACGTGACACGATTGTGAAGATGACGAGGAATAATGAGGCTGTGGAGAGTTTCAAAGATTCCAACGATTTCAATTGATTTCGTATAATTTAAAAGAATGTACGCGAAATATCAGTCGCGGGCGAACGGCCCTATGCCACATCAAATACATACGTCATTATGGCTTCGGATACGACCCCCAAGGTGAACGGCACCCAGACCACGAAAGAGCCTCTGGGCGATGTTTTGCATATTATCGACAGTCGAACGAGACAGCACTATACGATCGATGTGCATCAAAATGCCATTAATGCTAGTGATCTCAAGGCGATTAAGGCGCCTAAAGATGCAGAGCATCCTGAATACCAAAACGAACAAGGGCTCCGCGTTTACGACCCTGGTTACTCGAACACCCTGGTCAGCGAAAGCAAGATAACATACATGCAAGTCATTCTCACCCTTTACAACCCCCGAATCCCGGGACTGTATGAGTCTTTTTCTGGATATATTCATTTTAACAACACCACCAGTGACGGTCTGGAGGGCACGATTCAATACAGAGGCTACTCGATCCATGATATAATAGGTAAAAAGAAGTTCGCGGATCTCTCCTACCTGCTCATTTGGGGACACTGGCCATCGCCAGAAGAGGCGCAGAAGTATCAAGAACGTCTGAACGACGTTCCTCTGATCGACGAAAATGTTTTCAACGTGATTAGAGCTTTCCCGTGAGTTAGATCTAATCAGGCGCTGGAATTGAGGCCGGGCATGACTGATTATATCTTTCACCGGACAGGAAGAATGGGTCTATCCTAGGAATGATAATCGCCGGGCTTAGCGCCTTTCAGTCATCCGACATGGATGCAATTCCAGCCCACGCTGCTAAGAACCTCTATCTCGGTCAGCCTGAGAATGTCGACAAGCAAATCATCCGGGTATTGTCAAGCTTGTCAATGATCACGGCAGCGGCTTACTGCCACTACACGGGGAAAACATTCACTCCCCCAAGGAAAGATTTCTCCTATGTCCAGAACTTCTTGCTGATGACGGGACTCGTCGACGAGAATACGGGGGAACCAAACCCGCGCTACGTCGATATAGTCGAGCGCCTGTGGACCACGGTCGCTGACCACGAAATGACGTGTTCCACCGCGGCTCTGCTACAGACTGCCTCTGCATTGCCTGACGTAATCTCGTCCCTAATTTCCGCCATCTCTGCCACCTACGGCCCGTTGCACGGCGGTGCCATTGAAGTTGCGTATAAGAGTATCGAAGAGATCGGGAGTGTCGACGATGTGCCGGCCAAGATCGAACGCGTCAAAGCTGGAAAAGAGCGTCTGTACGGTTACGGGCACCGTGTCTACCGCGTGACCGATCCTCGTTTTACTTACATTAGCGGCATCCTCAATGAGCTGACAGACGAGGCTTCCAAAGATCCGCTGTTGCAGGTAGCTTTTGCGCTCGATCGCGCAGCTGCCCAAGATGAGTACTTCATCTCGCGAAAACTGAGACCTAATGCCGACCTTTTTGCTGCATTCGCTTATAAAGCACTGTAAGTTTAACCTTTAATTTGGACTTGAGAGTATATGATCAGTGTAACTAACAAGTGGCTACAATGCAGTGGGTTCCCAGCTAGCTTTATCCTCCCCATTTCGGTTGTATCGAGAACGCAGGGCTTTGTGGCTCACTGGAAAGAAGCAATGGGTTCGTGAATGTCTATTTTGATGTTTTGATCTAGTAATTTTTTTTCTCCCTGTTGCTCTTCGGTATTTTCTATTAGCATAGCTAACTTTTATTTTCCCCAGAGGGAAAGCCTCGCATTTGGCGTCCAGGTCAAAAATATACCGGGAATTTAAACCTGAAGGAGTAGGGTGACTGGGAATTGAAGATTTAGTGTATTATAATATCACCCTTTGATATAGCTATATCTATAGACAGAATAGAAATGTAGTACGCAGCTCCTCCACGCTTTGAGAAATGAAGTCGACAGTTCGTAGTTATAACTCAACTAACTCGAGCCTTTCTTTTGTTTCTTTCTTCCCCTTCGCTACCCTTTTTCTCTTTTCTTCTTCTTCTGCAATTTGGAAACTAATCGCGGCAGAGGCGTTATGGTTATGTGGCTAAGGTGACGCTACGTCTATGGTTGCCGTTATTAGTGATGTGGACTTCCTTACTGCATTAGGCACATACAAGTAGGCTGGCAGGAGTGTGCGAAGACGATCGAACATTCACTGAATTATTTATTTTATTCCCAGACGGTGTTAAGCCTCAATATCAATGGGATTGCATATTAAGATTCGACCGTCGACGGAGTATTGTAAAGGCAGTAGAATATATTGGTTGAATAGGTCTCGTTTCCTCATGTACCATCTAACCACATAAGTTAGGGATCAATACCTAGCTATTCCCGAAATGTAATTAGCTACCTAATTGAGCCAAGGGACTCGGCAGCCGGCAACCGAGAAGATCATTGACTCTAGTCTGCCGGTGTCCGATAAATATAACAAAAGACTTGTTACATGAAATCAAATATGCACCTCGGTGAATATCATTTCTGCAGCATATGAAAGCCAAATTGCTGCGTCTGAAGGGCTCGACAAATAGTTGCAGCGTTTATTTGCGTCACTCCGGCGTTACGTAGGTATACATAAGATATGCGACCGAGTGTATCCCGTTAATGGGCGTTTCGGCTCCGTGACTTTTGGTAAGCTAGATACCTACTAAACAGAGAGTTAATGACCAATAAGAATCAAGTATGATGAGGTATGTCCGTCCACTATACTTCAGCTAAATCTACGCTTGTACTATTGCTTCTTAGTACACTGTTGTATATTGGATTTTGGATTCACTAGGACAAAGTACTCGATATGCGCCTCGACTGGTAGTATAATATAATGGGAACTCTTGTTTATTAGAGTAATACAAGGGTATCACAAGATCTAAGATCCAAGTTTGCCATATTGAAATAATATCACTCATGCTAGCAAGGGTAGTGTACAGGCCTGGCGCGCTGTCGAAAGGTCACGGAGCCGAGACGCAATTCCAATCGGCATAGAACGTCGACTAAATCTACGGCTTATTGCATAAATAGTCAACCCAGGAGTAGGTCTCGCGTGCACCAGACATCCTTTCATAGACATCATCGCGGTCGCACTTGAACACGCTCACAGACCTCTTATAAGCCGATACCCTCCTTATAATGGCAAAACATACCTCAGACGAAGTGTTTGATGAGGCCAATGACGAGAACAGCGGCGTGACGGCAACCCTGTGCAACTGGATCGTCGGGCTCGAGAAAAAAGACATCCCGGACTTAGTATTAGAGCGAGCAAAGCATCTCATCCTCGATGGTATCGCATGCGGGCTTGTTGGGGCTCGCGTCCCATGGTCGGAGCAAGCAGTCGATGCGGTGCTGAGCTATGAGCCTGAAGGCCAATGCAACCTCATAGGATATGAAGAAGTCAGGTTTCATGATTGAAATAAATCTGTGCCTTTAGCTGACTATGTGATTTTTAGAAACTTGGTCCTCTCGCAGCGGCTGTGTTAAACGGTGGCTTCATCCAGGCCACCGAGTTGGACGATTATCACAGCGTTGCACCCCTGCACTCAGCCAGCGTTGTTCTTGGCTCCCTCTTCGCTGCCGCGCAAGTCAAGAACACCAAGGTCCGCGGGTTCTCTGCCCATGAACAAGGTGGCGAACCTCAGGAGGCCGGCCGCACAGTCTCTGGGATTGATTTCCTCGTCGCCGCCGTCGCGGGGTTCGAAACGGGCCCTCGCTCAGGTATGGCAATTCACGGGACAGATCTCCTAGTCAGAGGTTGGCACTCTGGGGTTGTTTTTGGTTGTCCTGCTGCGGCTGCGGCATCTTCGAAACTCCTCGGTCTATCAGCTGTCAACACTGAGTCGGCTATTGGCATTGCATGCACACAGGCCTGTGGCCTAATGGCAGCGCAGTTTGAAGGAATGGTCAAGAGGATGCAACACGGAATTGCGGCCCGCAACGGTCTATTCGGTGCTCTCCTCGCCCGCAACGGCTACGTTGGCATCAAGAAGGTTTATGAGCGTAGATATGGTGGTTTTCTCAACATGTTTAGCCAGGGTAATAGCAAGACACCCCGGTATAATGTACAGGAGATCGTTGCAGGACTTGGCGACGTGTGGCACACTTCTCGTATCCGTTTCAAGCTTCACGCTTGTGTCGGCGGCTGTCACGGGCTGGTAGAAGCGATCGAGAGCCTCCAGAAGGCCTATCCAGACCGGTTTTCAGCCGAATCCTTTGGCAACATAAAGAACATTAAGGTCGGTCTCTCAGAAACCATCTTACACCACGATGGCTGGGCACCCCACGAACGGCCCCTGACTAGCACGGGCTCTCAAATGTGCGCTGCTTACATTAGTGCAACACAACTGGTTGATAGCCAGGTCTTGATCGCCCAGTTCGCTGAGAGCCAACTAAACCGCGATACTGTATGGGAACTCGTAAACAAGACAACTTGCCATCATGATCCTCAATTCGACAAGCCGAATCTGGGTTGTGGTGCCCATGTCACAGTTGAATTCGATGATGGCGCCATCCTCGAGGAAACTGTCCAGATGCCGAAGGGCTTCGACCCCCCGATCACGAACGAAGAGATCCGAACAAAATATCGAAAACTAGCTGCCTCGGTTATTGATCAAGAGCGCATAGAGAAAATTGAGAGATTGGTTTTAGGGATAGACCAACTTGAAGATGTGTCGGAACTTCTCGAAGTACTGGCAAAGCCTACAAAGAGCGGTGTAAATTAGGATAGATTGGATATGACAGTAAGAGAAGTACTGTACACAATACGACAGATACATTGAGCTAGATGCAGAGCAGCGTTATGTAGCGTAGTTGTTAACTGAAGTCATATACCTATACAAGACAAGGGTGCCTTCTATCCTGTTCCCCTGCAAATGCTTGCTATATAGGGCTCGTTGGCTTGTCTACTGCTACTGGTCTAGGGATGGCTGTCCCATACACGATCAAATAGTATTTATTTTTCATTTTCCTATACTACTCTCTTTTGCAATCTCCCTTCGCTTTAGCATCATCACCTCAATCCTGAAACATGTCAATAAACTTGCTTGCGGGTAACGCATCGAAGTCAGGCTGATCCACCGTTTCCATAATTTGAGCAACTCGAGATTTCGGCAACTTGAGTTCCAGGTTACGAATAGCCTTTTTGCGCACGAGCGGGAAGCTTTCTGCGTTGCGAGCTGGATGACCTAGAGGGAATTCAAGTCTCGTGCTAAACGCCGTACCATCTTTGAGAGAGAATTCGATAGAGCAGCCAACACTGCGGATCTCGGGATTGTGATAATCTCGCGTAAATTGAACGTCTTCTTCCATTGTGATGATAGACCGCAAAGCCTCGACTCGGGGATCATCAGCCCAGGGACTATTATCCTGGTAATCTTCCGTTTCAACCTCAGCGCCATTTTTGAGGAGTACTACGGCCATCATATAGCGTAGACAGTGATCTCTGTCTGCTGCGTTATGTAATGGCCCCTTTTTGTTGATAATGATCATGGCTGCTTCTTGGGTGCGTACGTGAATGCTCTTGATATCTTTGATAGCGTCAAGGCCACGCTCTTGTAGCTGCTTGCTCGCTGCCATCGTGGCCTCTACCGCAGTTAGGCCGTGGCCTTCAGCAGTCAGCACCTTGAAAATGGCATTCTCGACTACCCAAGTTCCAAACGGTCGTGGGAGTTCGAACTTGTTTCCTTTGTTCAGTACTTCGTAAAAGCCCCATCGCGCGGCTGTCAATGGTGTTTTAATGCCGGGCTGGCCTGCTCGTGCCACACTTGCTAGGTGCACAGCGCGCATACACGCATCACCAGCCGACCATCCCTTACGTGGTCCCGTGTTTGGTGACTGGCGGAATGTACGCAGCGGATGACCGTCTACCCAGGCGTGTGAAACTGCTGAGCGCGCTTGTTCCCTTGAGAGGCCCATTATCCAAGAAACTACTGCCGTGGATGCGATTTTGACCAAAATGGTGTGGTCTAATCCGACGCGGTTAAACGCGTTCTTTACCTGGAAGCAGCCTTGAATCTCATAGGACTTTATGAGGCCAATCAGAATCTGCTTCACTGTTATAACTTCGTCCGGTTTTCCTCGAGCAAATGCATCCCTTGTCAGCACATCTGCAATGACAAGGATAGACCCAAGATTGTCTACGTTATCTTATTAGCGATTATGTGCTTCTTGATGTTCATTTCAATCGGCGCAGTAGGCAACGAAGGAGTTTCTAACTGACCAGATGGGTGACCCCATTCCGCCCCAGCAAAGGCATCATTATGGTCAAGATAACGAATCATTGCACCCATGTTGAAGGCAGCCTGTAGGACATCCATTGAGTATGATGTCCCCGGTAGTTTGAAGCCTCCAGCAACAGAACCGGCACCTGGAAGTAATGGTTTGACTAAAGATGCGCATTCACTACTGAGGGCTAGACTCTCAATGGCTACGCCAAGGGAGTCAATGAGCGCCATCTTGGCTCGAGCCAGAGCTGGCTCCGAAACAACCTCGTAGTCATACGCATAGTCAACAACGCGAGTGATGACTTCATCATATGGCCTTTCTGAATTGTCGTCTGGCTGTGGGATGTGCATCCTGTCTGTTGCTTGGCTACCTAACCAGGTAGCGTGCTAAGAGACCTGCTTCTAAACTTCATTCGGCACAAAAATAAAACAAGTCTGCGTCTTGACCTTAAAACGGTACGCCGAAACACCTCGGAACGATACCACCTAAAAGCTATGAGTATCTATCTCACTATGTGAACAACAGGGATCAGGAAACGTATCTAACAAGAGCTTCCCAGCCACCATTATTATCTTCACATGTCATGGATTCTTCAAAGAGCAGGTATCGATTATGTCACCTTGTCGCCTGCAGATCGCTTACTCTCAGAATTGAGGGTCTACTCGGCAGTCGGGGCCGGGCCCGAATATTGCGCAGGCCCTGCTTCGGCCTAACACTAAATGAAGCACGTCCGAGTTCTCTCGGTCAAAACGCAACCGAATGGTGTGAATGCAGGGACTGAATGAATGTCGAAACCGAATGCCTGACCGATTTTTCGAGGGGCTAACTGTCGGCTTCTTGTCATAGCTCATGGTTTTGCATAGGTACTGGAGCTTGATGACAATTTAGAAAACATCCTCCGTAACTGTTTCCAAATGCGAATGGGCAGATACCCATTATGATGACTGCGCATTTATTAAATATGATCTACTGCTGTCTCGACGCCTGCTCCATGTATTCATGAATTAGTTAACCCCTGTATTCGTTTTTGCTGGCCATTCTACTGATTCTATCACGGTTGGCCCCTTCTTAGTCCTGAAGCATAGCTCTTTGATTTCTCTTCCACTTATGACATCTCACAATTCAAGCGGGGAGGCAATACAAACCTGACGCTTCCAAGATGAGCTCAGAAGGAAGCCCATCGTTGTTCGATGAGATCAACCCGACGCCAGAGTTAACTGAAACCCCCGGCAGATTCACAATTAGCTACGAAGATGTTGAGCAAGAGTTACCCCTGAGTTTATCAGATGCATACCACCTTAATCAGCATCAAAAGCCGTTCCTCGAGTCTCTGGCACGATCGGAGGCCCAAATCAATAGCAAGACGCCTCTGTCTAGCGCTGCTCTGACTTTCAAATTTATGGAATACTTGCTAGGGCGAAATATTCCGCCTGGAACTCTTATCCGTCTTTTCTACGCAGTTCACTCCGATATCATGCAGAAAAAGGATGTCCATAATTTCGTACGCGGCTTACCTGACGGAGCATCTACACAAAAATCAATCTTGCGGACTTTTATGATGTTGCAGTCGAAACTGGCATTTCCACTTCTATCCAGTCCAAGCGCCCTTCCAAAAATAGCACAAGACCCCAAAACTTCTATTATCATGGCTTTCGGAGGGCAAGGTGCAACTAATAGTGCCTGTGTCGACGAGCTGGCAGAGTTATATTCAATCTATCAACCCCTCGTCGGATCATTGGCGGCATCTCTTAGTACTGCCCTCAAGTCACTATCACACCATCCCGATACGAAATCTTTTTACCTAGGCCGAGAGATTAACGTGTTAGAGTGGCTCGCCGACCCATCATCGCGACCAGAAAAGGTCTTTATGGCGAGTTCTGCAATTAGTTTCCCTATCATCGGACTTACTGGGCTATTGCATTATTGTATTATCTGCAAACTTCTGGGAAAGACACCTGGCGAGATGGGGCAACTCCTCTCTGGAATAACTGGCCACTCTCAAGGTATAGTCATTGCCGTTGCAGTGGCAAGATCACATTCCTGGGAATCGTTCTTCGATGAGGCGAGATGGGCGGTAGAGCTCCTCTTTTGGATAGGATATGAAAGCCATGTGGCGGCGCCCGGGTCTTCCATCAGCACGTCAATAATTAACGACAGCATACAAAACGGATATGGAACCCCTTCATACATGTTGCTGGTGCGTGGCGTTTGTCGAAGACGCTTAGAAGACTTCATAGCCACCAACAATAAACACCTCCCAAAGCACGAACAATTATATCTGTCTCTAATAAACAGCTCGAAAGATCACGTCGTTGCTGGGCCGCCGAAAAGTCTTCACGGCCTCATTTCAAGCCTTCGCCAGGTTTGCGCAGTAGACGGGGCTGACCAAAGTAGAATCCCCTATAGCAAGAGGAAACCAGTTATCACCTTTCAATACCTGCCGATCAGCTCTCCTTTCCACTCACCATATTTACAAGTGGCGACAGATCGTATTAAGAGTCAGATGGCTAAATCGTGGCCTGAGACTGCAACGATAAGCAGTCTACGCATCTCAGTTTTTCACACGAAGGACGGAGCAGATATGCGAAAGGTATACGCGTCTAAGACGGACATCCTGGGACTAGTTATCGAAGCTGTCACCACAAATATTGTGGATTGGCCGAAGACGCTACGGTTTGATGGCGAAAAGAATGCTTCACATATCATAAGTTTGGGATCTGGACGCTTCAGCGATATGGTTTTCAAAATGGTAGATGGCTATGGGATTCGCGTTATAGATGGTACGAAACTAGATGCCACGGATTCTTCCATCATCGGATGCAAAGCGGAAATCTTCACACAAACCCTTCCTGACTTAACTGCATCAGCTGTATCGTGGGGTGAGAAATTTCAACCTCGTCTCGCGATGTACTCAGATGGTTACTATCATCTCGAAACTCGACTGAATAGTATCTTGAAAGCTCCACCCATTATCACAGCTGGGATGACGCCGACGACAGTTCCTTGGGACTTCGTCGCAGCTGTCATAAACGCTGGATACCACATTGAACTAGCGGGTGGTGGCTATCATAACTCGGCGGCGATGGAAGCGGCCATAGAGAAAGTGGCTGCCAACATACCAGCGGGTCGAGGCATTACGTGCAACCTGATCTACGTCGATCCAAAGGCGATAGGATACCAGATACCCCTGATCCGCCAGCTTGTACGCCGAGGTGTTCCCATTGAAGGTCTTACAATCGGTGCAGGTGTTCCATCGCCCAACATAGCTGCCGAGTATATTGAGACACTTGGAATCAAGCACATTTCCTTTAAGCCCGGATCAATACAGGCTATACGTGATGTCATTGAGATCGCAAAAAGACATCCCGCCTTTCCTATCATTCTTCAATGGACCGGCGGCCGAGGCGGCGGACATCACTCTTGTGAGGACTTCCATGAGCCCCTGATAGAAATGTACGGCGAGATTCGGCGGCACAAAAATATTTATCTTGTTGTAGGCAGCGGTTTTGGAAATGGCGCCGGAATATTGCCATATCTGACTGGATCTTGGTCTCTTCAATGTGGCAAACCGTTAATGCCTTGCGATGGAGTTCTGCTAGGTAGTCGGATGATGGTGGCTACGGACGCACACACGTCAGTGGGCGTGAAGAAACTCTTGTTGAAGGCCCCAGGCGTCGAAAATGCGAGATGGGAGAACAGCTACCTACAAGCGGAAGCCTCAGGAGGAGTTCTCACCGTTACTTCTGAGATGGGCCAACCTATTCACAAGCTGGCCACGCGCGGCGTTCGTCTCTGGAAAGACTTGGACGATACTATCTTCAGCCTTCCTAAGCCGGAGCGAAAGCCAGCTCTACTAAAGCGAAAAACTGAGATCATTCAGCGCCTTAACGCAGACTTTGCGAAGCCCTGGTTTGGTCTAAAAGCCGATGGGCAGACTGTAGATGTGGAAGATATGACCTACACTGAGATAATAGCTCGGTTAGCCCAACTTATGTATGTCAATCACCAACGTCGATGGGTTGACCCTTCTTATCGTGAACTTGTGAGTGAATTTGCTGCCAGAGCACTCGAAAGGCTTGGATCTGGAATCCTGGAGGAGTCGTGGCTCAACGAACCAGAGAGCCTAGCTCAACAAATCACGACAGTCTGTTCGGACCTAGCAGTACAGCTTATTCATCCCGAGGACGTTCATTTCTTCATACAATCCTGTAAGAAGCGCGGTCGTAAACCTGTCAATTTTGTCGTGGCCCTTGACGATGACTTTGAACATTGGTTCAAGAAGGACTCTCTTTGGCAGTCCGAGGACTTGGATTCAGTTATCGGGCAAGACCCGGAGCGAGTCTGCATTTTGCAAAGTCCGGTCTCAGTGCGTTACTCCACTAGAGATGACCAGTCGGCCAAAAATATCTTAGATGAGATCCATGGTGACCTAGTGGCCATGATGCGTGGCATGGTGGAATATAATGTCCGTCCTAAGCTGCGCCTAGTGACAGCGCCTCCGTCACGCCCTACTCTACAAAATATCGTCGTCGATCAGATGGAAGACCAGATCCTCTACAAACCTTTGCCAGGCTACGAACTTCCCAGCCGGGAGATATGGATCGAGCGCCTAAAACCACAAGCCGGCGAGTTTATCCTAGCGCTTATGCGTGAGGAAACCTTGTTCGAGTCATCGTCAAAGCGCTCCCGGCCAAACCCCTTCCGCCAGATCTTCGTACCTCGGCATGGTTATTCGCTCGTCTTTGACCGTGCTTCCAACGAAGCTTGCCTTCGCGATGAATCTAATGGGCAGAACATTGTTATCATTAAGCCCCTCTCTTCGAAACACTTTCGAGTAGAGGTTATTCACAGAGACCTAGCCGTTCCCTCGGGCAGTGCCTCGCTAGTACTCGAATGGGAGTATGATCAGCGCACCAGGCAACTTATCGACGTTACCCAGAACCGCGACAGGCATGTTCAAGACCTTTACGCCCATCTTTGGCTCGGCCGAAAGGACGCAGGTAGAGAAGGCCGATTGACAGATGTTTTCTCCGGAGGCAAGTTTGAACTTACACGGGAATTGCAAAGCTCACTTCACTCGGTGGTCTCCCACGCATTTATTCACGCTTCACATGTTAGTCCAACCGAGGTGCTACCGTTAGAGTCGGCTGTGATTGCATCGTGGGAAGCTCTCATGAGGCCGATGTTGATCAATGATCTGCAAGGCGACCTCATGCGCCTCGTTCATCAATCTATTAATGTTGAGTATGTCTCCGACGTTTCCCCTTTACTTGTAGGGGATTTGGTCACGTCGGAGTCATCGATCCGGTCTATTATGATTGAAGCATCAGGAAAATCCATCGAAGTTGAGGCGAAGATATTGCGAGAAGGTCGTCATATAGCTACCGTGGCATCCAAGTTCTTCATAAAAGGCAAATTTTCACACGACCAAACCACGTTCCAGATAAAAGACGAGCCCCTTATAGAGCTTAAGATACAGTCAGACATTGACGAAGCAGTCCTGCGGGATCGCAGTTGGTTACAACTTAATAATCCTTCAATACCTCTGGTAGGCAAGACTCTAGCATTCCAAGTCCATACCAACAGTCGGTGGGCGAACCAAAATTCCTCTACAGACCTTAAAGTTCGAGGCATTGTTGAGGAGAAACTTTGGAATGGGACTCGGCGGAGTTTAGGCTCAATAGTATTCGACGCTCCTGAGAGCCATGGAAATCCAGTCTTAGAGTTCCTTCGGCGGAAGGGAGAAGTGATCGATGGCAGGGTACCGCTGAAAAATCCTGGGTGGACTGGTGATCCGGAAGTCTCCGTCCTGGCCCCATCGCACACTCATCTCTATGCGAAGCTTTCGGGTGACTGCAATCCCATTCATGGCTCCTATGTATTCGCGGAGATAGCCGAGTTGCCCGGTCCTATCATGCATGGCATGTACACTATGGCTGTCTCACGAAGAGTGGTTGAAGATATGGTCATTCCAGGGGAGCCTAACCGTCTACGACGATTCGAGGCCTCTTTCGTCAGTATTGTTAGGCCTAGCGATAAATTGTCAGTGAAAATATCGCATGTCGCGATGAAGAGTGGCCAAATGATTTTCGAAGTGGTAGCTCGACTAGAAGAGTCGAATGAAGAGGTGCTTCGAGGCGAGGCTGTAATTGCCCAGCCTTCGACTGCATATATCTTTACTGGCCAAGGTAGCCAGTCCGTAGGAATGGGCATGGCTCTTTATGATAGCTGCCCTGTCGCCAGGTCTATTTACGATGAGATGGACAGTCATTTGAGCGAGCTCTATGGTACGTTGGCTTACTTTCGGGACACCCCTTAACCTTTCTCTTTATCTTGTCGTGATGCTGATTGTTACTAGGGTATTCTATTCTTAAAATCATTAGGGAGAATCCGAAGGAAATCACTCTACACTTTAGAGGTCACAAGGGGCAAAAGATTCTATCAAACTATTTGGAGTTGAAGACCGAGCTGCCTACAGAGGATGGGCTTCGCCGTTCTGCTCCCATCATACCAGGCTTAAATCGGAGCTCAACATCGTACACCTTTTCCGAGGCCCGAGGGCTTCTTTATGCAACGCATTTTGCACAGCCGGCTATCATACTGGTAGAAAAAGCCACCTTTGAGCACATGAGATCGAAGGGACTCATTCAGGAGGGTGCCATGTTTTCTGGACACTCTCTTGGAGAATACGGGGCACTCTCATCGATGGCTCCTTTTGTTGACTTCAAGGATATGCTAGACACTGCTTTCTACCGTGGTTTAATGATGCAATTTGCCATCCCGCGCGATGAAAGTGGTCAAACAGGTTATAGCATGATGGCTGCAAACCCAGGTAGGGTCGGGAAACGTAAGATCCTAATTCGCCCTCTCACCATAACTTCGGCTAACAGTCTTCCAAAGATTTTGGCGACAATGCATTAAAAGCATTGGTCCGATATATCGCCCAGGAGAGCGGTAAACTTCTGGAGATCGTAAACCTCAATGTCGAAGGTGACCAATATGTTTGCGCCGGGCACGTAAGCAAGAATCATCCAAATCCCTCCACATTCCGGACTAACACTCAGTAGGTACAAAACCTCAGCTGTCTCACGGAGGTCTTGAATGCCGTCGCGGAGCGAAGAGTACAGCCCAAAGCAATTGAAGAATTTCTGGCCAGCCCCTCACCCCAAGCAACAACCTTTGGCATTACTATTGCGCAGCAAATCGCACTCTCGAAGTCCCTACCACTTGACGTTGATATTCCCAGGGGTAAAGCTACAATTCTTTTGAAGGGAATCGACGTGCCTTTTCACTCGGCTCGCATGCGCTTTTGGATTCCTACCTTCAGGAACTTCTTTCTAGAACACGTTAAACCTGAAGACATCCGCTTAGATCAGCTTGCGGGAAATTTCGTGCCCAATGTAGTTGGAAAACCGTTCTCCCTTGACAAAGCCTTTATCCAAGAGGCTAGTACGATTACAGGAAGCACTATTTTAGAGGGTCTTATGCATTGAATGTAGATGATAGATATTATAATTACTTTGCTTTATTGTACAAGACTATTGGCCTTCGGCCACACACACTGCTTCAGTACCAATATGTACATGTACAGCGCGCATAGCCGCTGGGGCACAAAGCCCCGCTCGCCTACCTCGCACCAAATGCCCTGCCAACCGGGGGGGAGATAGCACTACGCAGTATGCCCTGGCCTATCAGTCCCTATACACCAGGGTTCAAATTAGGGGAGGCTACCTGCTACCTAGGAGGTCACGTACTGCTAACATGCTATGTAGAAACTTCAGACCAGAAACCACCAGCTAACCCCAACAACCGCAACGCTGACAATTCCCAACCCAACAGTTTTTGATATGGCCGAATTGATCTTCTTCCTTTTACTCGCGACTACCGCTGAGTGCGCACCCCGCTCATTGGTGAACGGGAACGGAACGTCTGGGACCTCTTTACCGAGAAACTCACAGAGTGGCTCCCAACCAGATCCCATTTTGTATTCTAGCCGTTGCTCCGGTGGTACAGCCTCTCGTAGCTTGCGGTAGAACCTGTCGTATGTCTCCCGCCCATGTGCCTCGATCTCCTCCTTCGACTTGGCGTCGAAGAACCCGAAGACTAGCTTCCTCATTGCGTGCCCAGCTCGAAAGCCTACGATGTGCCAGGCAAGAAATATCTGGAACTCAAAAAACGGAAGGAAAAGGTTATCGACAATTTCAGATTTGAAGCTTGGCCACCACGAGTCGAAGTCGCGCTGAACAATGACGACTTTAGCGTTCGGGTAGGCCTTGAACAGTTCAAGGGTGAAGGGTGCCGAGCTGTCGCAGACGACTTCATACTTGTTGCCCCATAGCTTGTCCCAGTCATCGCGTGTAAATGGCGGCCTGGGGCGTGCATTTGGTACAGACGGCCAAGTAGCTTCTGCAGCTTTCTCCAACTCAGCCCAATTCCCACGCCAATCTTCATCGAGCGCATGGAAGGTCTTTAAGCCGAGAATGCGGTACGCTTTAGCCAGGGAATGAGTGCCCATGCGGAACAGGCCAGCATGCAGGACCTGCAAGCCATCGCTAGAGTCTGTGTCAGATGTAGCCATTTTGATCCTCAGCAGTAATGCAGATGAGGGGGAGCCGCCAATAATTAAGTGACA
Source organism: Xylaria sp. FL1777 (assembly GCA_022578965.1). NCBI lineage: Eukaryota > Fungi > Ascomycota > Sordariomycetes > Xylariales > Xylariaceae > Xylaria > Xylaria sp. FL1777. Next base: position 111,404 of record MU400517.1, read on the forward strand.
ACAAAACGCGCGGAAATGCGATGAGATGTTGCTTTGAAGCTGTGATTCTGACCCTGGAATTGGAGGTTGAAAGACAGACACCTGAATAAAGGACGCAAAACGAGTTTAGTTATTTTATATAGTATTAGCTATTTTCAAAGAGGCGCATTAGATATTGAGCTAACAACCAACAACCCAGTGGTACTGATTGTGCTGTGCCACATAGAGCTAGTGGTACTAGGTCGCAACGTCAGAAAAGGTAACAAGGAAAAGGAATTGCACCCTATTTGATTCTATAATGACTTTAGTTAAAGACGTGAGTCACATGCATTGTCCCTATCTTTTACACGTAAAGGGGTAGGACTCGGAATACCTTCTACAACGGTGTGGCCTGACACACACTCATGATTCGAATGCTCTCTAGCCATCCACGGACGATTATGTTTTGTCGATATTCTTAGAGGGTTGACCGTTAGTTAAGGCTCATTGCGTAAGGGCTTAGTGAAGCCGACACCTAGAACGGCTTCGACGAACCAGCAGTATATAGGGACATATTTAGCCCCGTGCTGTTCAGGGTGACTGAATAGTAGCGATTTGCAAAGACTCTCTTGAAAAGACTGGTCTCCCTCTCTGATAAACCGTGCCCCCTAAGCGATGTGAGTAGTGACGGCGGCGTGGATAGTATCTTCTTTACTATTTATGAGCTTAATTCCCTGCGGTGTTTCTTACCAGAACTTGTACTTTGTGTTGATTTGTGTTTGGTCGTTTCATGAGAATGAACTCAGAGTTAAGAAGCACGTCTAGTGACAGGAAGTCGGCGGCCTTCTTATAAAGATCTCGTATATTATGTCTCACGGTCCTCAAATAGCTCGTGTTGGAACTAAGCAGCCGGTTCGCGTTGAGATATTTAGAGACGTACAGCATGCTTATGTCGACAATCGTAGTGTATTCTTAGTTTAAAGAGAAAGTTTTGATAGTTTGTATTTCACACCTCAATCTTGGAAAGATAGAAGGAGATCAGCATGGGCTGGATAAGTCAAGTTGAAGCGCCTCCGTAGTTCAGGATATCTGTCAAGTTAGGCTGCCTAAAAATAGAGAGCAGCATCTAAAGCCTCACGATCCACTGAGTCAATGTCCAGAAACATTCCGGTGTGAAAATTGACATATTTCTATTCAATTTCGACTCAGAGAAGCGGGACGAGAGACATTGAAACGAGCGAAGCAGTCCTCGACCGTCTTGATAAGTGCAAAAATGACCACACCTCCGTCAATGGTGTAATTGGTCAATGGATCTAACCAAGTCTGCGCATGACCGCCGATCAGCCCTTTTTTCTGAACAATAATGATAGATTTGCCGTAATCGTGGAGTCTGACGGCCCTATAGGTACCAGTTGAGCCTGGACCGATAATTACGACATCCCTTTCAATAGCATCGGAGGGCGAAAGGCTTCTATAACTGGTGTTGCCCACAACATTAATCTGGTTGCCCGCGTCTGAAAGGGCCAGAAATGGGCAGATTGCTAATAGGCAAAATAATAATTTTAAGTGCACTGCAACTAGTTGCATAAGTTCCTGAGAGGTAAGTTAACGACCACTACCGGTACGTGTTATGACACAAATAAAATTCAATATTGCCAAGTATCTGCATGTCAGATGAAGGAAGCCTCTTGGTATTCTTAGCCCGAGTCCTGGGTGAAATAGGAAGGATGATTTAAATGCATTGTGAGGGCACTTAAGACACCTGATAAGAGGCTGCAGTTAGTACGGGGGATTCCAAGAAGTTTCCGTACCGACTCTTCAACATTTATATGTAAAATAGGAGATATATAGTATAAAATATAGCCGTCTCACTTAGATATCTTTATGAAAGACTATTGTTTACCGGTGGGTAGCAGTTGATGATCTTCTCCTATTCCTATACGAAGAGCATCCGCGTAGGCGGAAGCAATTCGTGTAATACCGGTATAACAACAGCGACTCTTGGAGAAATGGAGAACCTCCAATCGAGTGGACTGGCATTCTGCGGACTGGTATGCTGATGCAGCTAATTCGGGTGTACGTCTTTTGTCATTCAGCGCCACCATGCAGCTCTCCTAATGGACTCTAAATAGACTTTCTTAGTGGCTCACCCTAGACTATATAGAGACCATTCCTCCGTTCCCGATAGAGTGTCGCGACAACGATCGCCTCGATGATATGCTTAGTTGTAGACCGGTCCAGAATCTGGTCTGAATCTTGCATGCTGCACTAACATTTGCTGACCTCATGCATCTTCCGCTCCACCTCCACAACATACCCTCCATGATGGTCTATGTACCGGCATTGTGAAGTCATGAACGGTATCGACGGGTCCTAAGCCTTGCAGTTAATGATCGATGTAAACAACTGAAGATCACATGATTAACGATGCCCGCAGGCTTTGGCCAGAGCGCATCCAGACCGGCACTCTACAAATCATAAATAACAGACTTGCAGAAAGGAGGTCTAGTTTTAAATGTATACTTAGTAGCTTTTGCAATGAAGTCTCCTTTGAGCATGCCACGGAACAAAACCGTAACCCCGTATAGTAACATTGCCAAACGGTAGAAAGTAGTTAAGCCGGCAATTGATCGTCCACAGTTAGATATTGTAAAACATACGTAGAGCCAATGATAGCCCGTTCCACGATTAACCAGAGGGAAACTGAAAACTGAAAACCAATTGCAACTATCCAACTATCTAGCGCGCTCCTTAATCTATCTGAGTTGGTTCAGTAGAAAAGAAGCTATACTTGTAGATTCTCAGGTACCTAATTATCTTATCTTATAGATTTAAACTTCATTATTGACATGGAAGGTTGCTGCTTGCTACCTATGCTTGCTATGCTACCTTAAGTAGTTACTTTAGTTCTTATAGTACTATTTTATAGTTCCCCCACATTTTCCCATTACGGTAGAAGGGTAAGCGGCGTCTCACCAGTCCCACTTCTATCCGGTACACTAAAACATACCCCGGTACAGTATTTGATTCGAAGACTCCATTCCCTCTGTTTTAGTTCTCAGGCCCGGGCGGGTCTATCCGTGCCTACCTATATCCTGCCATACACGGATTTAGCGCTTGTTTGGGCAGTCTTGAAATATTTTCTGCATTTTACCAGAGTATCTGGCCACGAAGCTTGACATCACGATTGTGAGTCGATTTTGTTTGTAGCAATGAACGACTAATTTTGTATTTTTATGCATTTCTGAAATGAGCGTTTTAGTGAAGACGAAATACCAAATCTGCGGAGGATAGGCTACCTAAGTATCTACCTAATTGTACTCCCGCGTATATTCGGATATTAAAAAGCCACCATTACAGGCGTAAAAGTAGATAAGCTGCAAAGTCCCTTTCGATCATCATTTCATCCAGCCATTTTGGGTGTCGACAAACAAAGGTCTCGAGAACTTAGAAGCTGATACCTACTCCCTATACTAGACCAGTGCCTTCGGTTATTCCAACCCCCTGCCCCCGCGGCCTGCTGCGGTCATGCGCTTCAGCTGGTTCAGCTGGCTTGACGCCACCGGATTAGGCAAAGGCCTGCACTCAGCGCATATATTGGAGGCATGGCCGTGTCTTAGCCGGATTCACGCCGCCGAATCAGGCAACCACTCGCATTCTACGCGCAACATTTTATTACCCATCAGCCGTCGGCCGGGCCAACCGGGTAGCTGCCCTGCAGAGACTGCGAAGCTTGGCGTGGGACACGGCAGCTCGTACGCAGCCTTAACTCGTATGTATAGCATAGGTATGTAATGCATACCACATTTGCCGGGCCTGTCGACTTGGACAGTCCGTCGTCCAGTGCGCCGTCGCCTGGAGAAGATAAGGTACCACAAGCAAGCATGCAGTTTTCATGCAACATACTCTAGTGTACATAGTACGGTGACAATCCTCATGCTAACCTACATATCATCGAGTGTGATAGGTATCCTCGATGCTGCGAGCGTCTAGACTGCCTTGGATCGTCGAACCCAGCTGTGTCTGTAGTACCCACTCCTCCCAAACGAACTCCATGGTGTCAACCGGGGTCCTCGTAATGGAGACATGTTCTATCGTCCTTGGATCTGGGTGATGCGGTGATACGTCCTCTTTGTACTTAAGGAGTATAAACCATGCACCCCAGTCTGTACATTTCAGCTCGGCTGATGTAGCTGGTAAACCGGACGCTTGACCTCTTGAGGCAACGGATATATGTTAATTCCAATAGTATCGAGGCGTCGGCGCCGCCGTGAGCCGAGGAGCATGATTCTAGGTAGGTCGAGAGATAGCCTACAGTACGTTATATAAGTGTCCCAGGCTCTATATCATGAGCCGAGAGCATACCATCTTTATTGCCATTCATGACAGCTCTTCCTGAGGCTGTAATTGCCCAAGCTGAAGCACAAGAATAGTTTTTGTTGTGGCTTTTGTGGTGTATTTCCACGTTTGGCAGTCATGTTGGGTCTACGAGGGTCTTCATCAGGTAAGTGATAACCTCTACATATCCCTTACGAATATACTAAGTATCTTATATTAGGCCGCAGCCAGCCGTCTAAAGAGGCCGGCAAGCCGACTCCTGAACCCAATGGCCTTGAGAACGGAAATTCGAAGGGAGAAGGGCGCGAGGAGGTCACCTATGCCGACTCTCCAGCCTTCCAGAATCATCCCCCCGCAATCCTATCACCTACCTCAGTTAGCGATAGCATTCACGTAGCTAAGCGCTTTCCGATAAATAGACGCTCAAATTTGATCCGCGCCGCGAGTGGGCAACACACAAGTATACACGTTGTCAAAGATCAGTACGTCTCGGTTCGTCAGAGATGCCAGAGAGAGCTCGGTGCCAATGTAGGCATTGCTGCCTTTGACACGTCTCACTCTGGCCTGGTAGAATGGATCAAACATGAGCGAATGGCCCGGTTGCCTCACAAAGGAGGTTCATGGGATCGAGTTCTCATATCTGCCAGTTATTTCGCTAGCCAAGTTAATCGACTTAGCGAAGCGATAGAGTCATTCACTCCTGAAAGCGAGGCAGCATCCAATCTTCTTTATGGGCAGTGTCTCATCTTACTTGAGGTAAGCTTCGAGTTGTCTACAGTAGTATAATAGCGCATTACTGATGATACTGGTAACAACAGCTTGGCTACGAAAATGCAACAGCACTACAGACAGCCTTTGACTTGTTCTATCAGCTTGGACTTGAACTTTCGCCATTGTTGAGAGCCGAGAATGCCCTTCGCCTTGCTCCTTCAATTATGGAGGGTGTGGCTAGAGCTTTCTCGGAACTCCTCAGTATTGTCTCTGGTATTGCAATTGGTTACTACACTGCTGTCCACGGTTCCCGCCAGACTACTCGATTGGATATCTATGCGACTTTTGGAGCGTCTATCGAGAACTACCGTTCGCGAGTGCAACACTGCGAACATGAGATATGGAACTTTGAGCTCCGAAATCAGGGATATGGAGAAGCCATCCAGATCGAAACTTTACGGGAATGGCTAGCGCCCCAAGACAAGGTCCTTGCATTTCTCTCTTCCAACCACATCAGTCTAGCGAGCCGTCCAGAAGAATATACTTGCATCTGGTTCCAGTCGCACTTGAACCAGTTCTTCAAGCACGATGAAAAGGTGTTGCTCGTGGAGGGGCCATCAGGCTCTGGAAAGACAACTCTCGCCAATTGGGTTGTTAATCGGCTACAGCGGCCGATTGGTGGACGTGGAGTTGTGCCTACCTTGAGCTTTTTCTACAGTGAGTCAAATAAGTTAACTATCTTGCTTAACAAACTCTAACCAAATGAGTTAGATTCAAGCATTCCTGCGCAAGCATCTTGTCTTTCCATGTTGAAGACCCTGCTATTTCAACTGCTGTCTCTACGAATTGGTGACCTAGATCTATTCATCGTCATATTCCAAGCCTTCACCGAGTCCAAAGCACTATCTTCGGGTTCGGCCCAGGAAGAAAGGTTGTGGGAAGCGCTTCGACAGGCGTTGAGCAACAGCAGTGAAGATGAAGAAATTGCCATTATCATCGATGGTCTAGACGAGATGGAAGGCCTTAAGCCGGCTGGTAAGAAAGTAAGCGAGAAACTTCAAGCATTAGCACAGGACGTTGCTCATCTACGACTACTCCTATTCTCTCAACCTCTTGGTGTGCATTCAGCAAAGTCAATGGAGATTGTGGAGTTGTCGATCGACAATACGTACGATGACCTTCAGACCATCGTTCAACAAGGTCTCTTACGAAGTCCTTATTTCTCAGACAAAGACGTTGCCGAGCAAGGTAGTATTGTTGATGGTCTCTTGACTGTTACCGACGGTTCCATGCTCCTCGCTTCTCTCTCCGTTGCCTACTTGGCACAGCAGAAAACAGTCGCAGAATTCGCGAAAGCCTACGACACTCTCACAAAATCACCCCCGCGGAGCGTGGCTGAGTTTGTGCAGAGACTTCTCGGAACATTGAAGCTTGACAGCGATAGCAAGTCTGTGATCTCTTTTCTAGTGGCAGCTAAGAGGCCCCTCTTCATTAACGAATTAGAGATCTTGCTTCGCACAGACTCCAAAGGTGTCGGTAGCGGAAGACCCATTCAGCTTAGCCAGATCACCAATTCGATCGCTGCCTTCACTGTCACAGTAGAAGGTTTAATCTCACTGAGACACGAAGCCATCAAACAGGCTTTCATCAATATCCCAGATAACTCGGAAGTATCTCTACACCTGAAGGATAGACACAAGGATCTGCTAGTTCGAATTCTGGCATCTGCGAAAAAACAACTGCGGGATGCAGACGAGCCACGCTTGGAGTATCTGACTTCATCAGAGGTGGACAAGAGAATCGCCTCACATTATCTCCTTGAATACGCAATTCGATACTGGGCAGTTCATTTCAAGCTTTCGTCTCTGTTCAAGGTACAGGGCGAACTTCAGCTCCCACCCGAGTTCGCTTCGGTCTTCCCCAGTTCAGTGAGCTTTGCTTTACTGGAGGCTAACCGTTGGAGAACCCAGTGCTTGCCTGACGAAGTTGTGGAACTTTTCACCATCGCTTATCGCGTCAGGAAGCAGCTCTTCGGTCCTGAACATGTCACTGTTCTACAATCTGCCATCACATTTGCCGTATTCTATGAGACTGTTCTGTCGCGTTACCAAGACGCTACGGAATGGTACGCCGTGGTAGTTAGAATTGGCAAGGTCGTGCTCGGTCTCCAGGCCGAACTTGTCGTCACGTGTTGCAACACTCTACTTCATATCTCAGAGACGCTGGTATCCAAGAAGCGGACGACGATTATGACATATCGAGAAGAGATATTGCAAGTGCTGATTTCTTCTTATACGCATCAATATGGTCCCTCGTCAGACGAAGTCCTCAAGATTTACGAAGCGCTTTCCGAGCTCTACATTTCGATCAGCGAGGAGACAAAGGCAAAAGAAATTCAAGTTAAAATTCGGGGGATCAGCACCGGTTTCCAGGATGATCAGTCGTCTTCCGACCGTGATATTGGTAGGCACCTGGACGTCATGCTCAAGAAGCGTAGCCACGAGGAAGAAATGGAGGGCTTTGAGAGCCTTCTGTTTGGATATGAAGAAGAGACAGAGGAAACTTGGTCCCTCCTTCATGTCGAGAATATGATCAAGTTCGCCTTGGAGCTCACCAAACTGGGACGATTCAACAGCGCCGAGGAGATATACGTGGAATTGTGGCTCAAGCTCAGCGACCAGTGCCAAACTACCCAGGTATGTGAATGGCATGAAAAGAGAATCGAGGTCATGCTCAAGTATGCATCGTTCCTTCACACACAGAGCCGAGTGGAAGAGGCTACGGCGGTCCTGATCAGTTGCTGGAACGAGTACTCGACTCACCAAGTCTCAATGTTCGAGTCCATCATCCTCCTCATGAAGGAAATCGCCGTCTGCATGAGAACGGTGGGAATGACTTCTCTTTCTCTCACTGTTTTCCAGAGGTGCTGGTCGTGGTTCAAGTCCACGCACAAGGAAGAGAGCAGCGTCTTCAAAGAGATCGTAGAGAATATCGCGGTTACTTCGAGTGAAATTGTGAAGAAGTCCTCCACAACATCTACAACCACTACGACTACATCGACTTCGGCCAGCGAGACTGTTATTCGAGAGGTGTTTGAATCGTCTTTCTCGTCAGAAGAGACACAGATCACTACCACAACAATGGAGCTCTCCAGCTCCTTGACATCCCTCTACATCGAGCAAGAGAGGTGGTCCGAAGCGGTGTCTGTGATTAAGAGTACCTTGAGGAGGACATGGGCTTCGTTCTTCGCGGAGTCTATTGAAAGTGTCAGTCTTGAGGCCTCGTTCTCCTCGGAGAGTATACAATTGGTTCTTCAGCTAGCGCAATGTTACATCAGTCAGAAGCGATACGACAAGGTTGAGCACCTGTACCTACGTCTCTACCGTGTCCATTGCAAGGCACGAAAGTTCGACGATGTCGAGGTCGTCAAGTTCAGAAAGCTCTACATAGAATTTCTCACGAAGTACGAACTGCACAGCATTCTTATCAGCTTCTGTCAAGAACTTCTTGTCGAATATCGCTCTTTCTACGGACCGGCTCATGCGGAAACCATCGCCATATTATACACCCTGGGCGATGTCTGTCGAAGCCATCATCTGACGCACGGATATTGGATTGAATACTACTCGGAGATTATCGTTTCTCTGAATAAAGGCTCGCGGATCTGCCATGAGCATGCCCTTCGGGCTCTCATCATCGTGGCTGAATACTACTACGACTTGCAACGATACTCGGAGTCGCTGGTTTATCTAAAGTCAATTATCGCCACATTCTGCCAGTTCGGAACAAAATATCAGATCTTCCAAGACACAGTTTTTGTCCAGAAGACTTTAGAACGGTATTACCGAGTCATTGAGGAGACCCAAGTCGAAATCCACGAGCACGTCAAGATCATGAAGGAGATTCGTGAGGCTTGTTCTAAGTTCTTCGGCGAATCTTCCGAGCTCGCCGTGAATGTTACCGTTACGCTTGCCGAGGTTTGCACCAAGAGCGAGAAGTATCAGTATGAAGCTATGGCGTACTATGAAAATATCTTAAAGCACTCCAAGACCGTATCGACAACGATTGTAAAGCGTAGCCAGAGCACCCTACGTTCTCTTTACGTGAAGCAAATCACTTCCGAGAGTTCCTCTACTACCACGGTGACGAAGGAGACGCTTGAGAAAGCGACGTCCATGACATACTCGCGCTATCTCGAGGTTAAGAAATCTTATTCTTGCACTCATGAGTCTACTCTCACCACGCTGAAAGAGCTTGTTACACTTTACCAGAAGCAGGAGAGAATCGATCTTGCTGTTAAAGAGCTGCAAGGCTTGGTTGTCGAAAGCGTTGTGAGCACGAGCTCAACGAAGGCAATGATCGAAACAGCACGATTCGTCGCCTCCATCTTTGCCGAGTCCTATGTGTCGCAGGGTGTTCAGTTCGTCCGTGAACTTAAGCAGCAAGTTATTTACAAGATCAAGTCGAAAACCGTGAGCTTTGACGTCACTAAGTCTGGGCGGTCTTGCTTCGCCTTCATCGCGTCTTTCGAGTACCACCTCCGCGTCAGGTCTGGTGGAAGCGTCGCGAGCTATATGGCGGAGATCCTGGCCGAGTTCCTATTCTACGAACGCTTGGTCTCATCTATAAAGGTGAAGTCCAAGATCGGAGTCGTCATCCTGCTGGGAGCTCGGCTCCGCCACATCCATTTCCGAACGAACCGTTCCGAGGACTTCGAGATTGTGGAGAGCCAGGTCCTGGATTACTTCACAGCTACCGAGTTGAGCGTCATCGAGAAATCTTCGAAGTCTTCCGTTCGTGGGTTTGTGCGGATCCTGCTTGGCTATTTCTCGGAGCGTAACCAACCCAAGGAATTCGTCGCTTCGGCTGCTCGCGCAGCCGTCTCGGAGTTGAAGGTCTACCTGACTAATCTGAAGTATAAAGAGGCTTTGGGATTGGCGCAGTGCGTTTATAGATTCCTCATGGCTCATGAAGGTCTGGATGACCCGACCGAGATCACTCTTGGTTTCCAACTCTGTCTGATGATGGCGGGTCGGGGCATCTACAAACGGGCGTCTACAATCGACGAGGAGACCAATAAAGCCATGCTGGTTCTTTCACAAATCATACTCGGCGAAGTGTTCGATATTTGCAAGAATAACAAGATCGACCTTGCCCGTTGCCCACTCAATGAACTTGACGAGCTCGTCTCGCTCCTCGGAGATCAGAAGGATAGCAGTCGTCTACTGTGGCTGTTGGAGCAACTCTGGGAGAAGAGAGGCTCGCAGACCTGGGCATCGGACGTGAAGTTGACGCTGGGCATCCGCCTCGTCCAGGCCCGGTTCCAGGCAGGCACTCACCAGATACTCCCTGCGATCCAACTTGCAGAGGACATCGTCTACAATCTGCGCAGGACCCACGGGCCAAGACACAAGCAGACACTAGCTATGTATGAGATCCTTGCCAGCATCTACACGAGCACAGGACACTACTATAGCGAGAAGAGCACCGCCGAAAACGCCAACGCTATACTCAAGAAGCGTGACGCCGCACTCGCAAGGACGTACTTCAAGAAAGCGATCACGGCGAACGAGGAACTTCTGAAGCTCCTCATCGACACCGACGCGGACGATAGCGAGGACGAGGACGACGATCAGTTCTCCGTCGCGAGCGGCTCTGTCCGGGTACGCAATAGCGTATATGGGCTGAACAGGAGGATCCCGTCGAGACCTAGTGTCCCATCACTACTACCTGCCAAGGACACTTCCGGACTCGCGGAGAGCGAGGTCGGACATCGACACCACGAGTCCGCGCCGAGGGAGGTGCTGGTCCAGGTCGCCGGGAAACACCTTAGACTAGCCAAGCTGGCAGTCCAGCGCTACGGCGGTTGGGAGAAGCTCGTGGAGCGGCGGTTCGACAGCCTCACCAGTCGCATCTGGAAGGAGTTCGGAACCGAGTTGAAGGTGAAGGACGAGTTGGTTCTGAGTACGAAGTGGCAGGTGACTGGGTATGGTCTTGGGAAAGCCGAGGGCCCCATCAATGAGGATGGTTTCGCGTCCCCTTCGAACTGGGCCATTTCCTAGATGGATGTAATTATGTACATGTGGTATGTGGTATGTGGTGTGTATGTAAGTGTGTGTGTATGTGTTTTTGTGTTAGCCTCTCCGTTGTATCTTGTCGACGTTTCCTTAGACCTAACTTAGTAATACTAGTATGTATAAGTTCGCTACGCAACGCTACGTGGATAGTGGTTATATAACATAATATATATAAATAATGATCCAGAATCTCCTTCCAAGCCTACTCTCTGCTCTACTTACTTAGTAGCTAACAATCACGGCTTTTCTTAACAATACTTTGGCGGTCAGGCGCTCGCTGAGATATTAGGCTAGGCTAGGCTAAGGAAATGAGGAAAGAAATAGGGGTAAAGTAGAAACGAACTTGGTCCGCAATAAGATTTTGCACCGGGTCTACCGCCGCATCTTCGAGCGCAAGTTCTACCATATAATAAAGTTATGGAAATGGTGAAAGCAATGTTCATATGTCCCCAACTTGGACTACATACGCATACCTAGTTAGTACGATATTCGCTCTACACTACCGGTACTCTAAACTACTGGACTGGCAACCGGGGAACTGCCGCCGCTGCCGGTGATGCCCATGCCGTGTTATCTATCGACCTAAAAGCTCGGACTAGCGCTAATATTATCGAACCTATACCTATACCGACTTACCTATGGTACACAGACCCGTAAGATAAAGTAGGTATTTTTGGATACGCTATAGGGCATGTGTAGTTCGTTTCTCCTTGGCCACACGAATCACATATACTGCTACAGGTACCTACCTTAAGGAGTGTGGGGTTTATTTAACCTACCTAGGTACCTAGGTACGCGTAAAGGTATTCCTTGTACCTAGAATACCGGTAGAGGCTTTCTCTTTTCGGGTCTACCCGAACGCCTGGCCCCAAATGCGTGTTCTTGACTTGCATCCTGCGACAAAAACGATCCTTGGCCCTGCAGCGTAACTGTGCACATGATGACAATGCATACTGAGTCCCGGTGTATAGGTATGTATGACTACTAAACAACCTACTTTGAATTACCGATTTAGTGCAGGGAGTGTGGAGTGCTTCTTATTAAATTAGGTAGGCGTAACATATAGGCAATGTTCAAATGTGCATAACCGCCAGACAGACATAGCTAGGTACATGTACTATGGGCACATACGCTAATTCTTAGTTCACTGTGCGTACAATAGCGTACGTAACCTAAGTACATATTCCCCTCAATGACTGGGCTGCGAGGTCCCTTTCTTCATATCAATACCACCAGTCACGGATATGCTACACCACGATATCTAAAGGCCTATTCGCAGCTTAACCGAGCCCATACCTATAGAAAACTATCAGTTAATACGCAATGGCATGCCCGGCATAGAAATGAATCACGCGGTATGGGATATCCAGGCCACTAACATCGACTTTCGTGATAAAGGCCCAATTATCTTCCATGGTGCAAAGCCATCGCATGCATACGTTATCGTCATACTATCATGCCAACTTACGAGCGTGATGCCGTGATGCTGTGATAAACCAGAGAGGCAGTGAGAGAATAAATAGAGCCGAGTGCCGTGTCCCGCCAGGTGCGCTATCACAACTTTCCCCGGTATTGGGCGGCGCTTCGACGTACCTACTAGGTACTGCGTACATACATGTACAATAATACATGTATGGCCTGCTTCGTCCATATTTCTCCCCAAGCCTACCTACTTACGCATAAGCGCCTACTGCTCAAGGGCCAATCAACGAGGCCTGTCAGGCTGGGTGCCAGGCGGCAGAGGCAAGTCCGACTTGTGATAGGATGGGCGATGGACCTGCGATGGACCCGCCGTGACCCCTGGTCGGTAATCTGGTCGCTGTTCCCCCGCGAGTCTCGTTCAGGATGCTGCTCTGGATAGCCGCCTGCGAATGCGGGCAAGCCTCCACGTTGCATATGACTGTCCCTCAGCCTGGGTTTGTTTTATTTTTTCCACCGTTCGCGTTCTTCTTTGGGCTTCTTGCTTCGTCCACATCTGTCCGTGCCACTGTCATACGCCTTGCGACACCGAGAACAACTTAGCCAGGAGGGCTGGCGCCAGCGAAGCCACTGTTAGCGTCGAGAGTGTAAGTGGCCTCACTTGCGTGTCTTCCTTGGACCCCACCAGGTCGCGATACGGCCGCTTCGACCGACCGCGAAGGCCCAAGACCCTATTATTGGCTTTTCTCCCTGTACGTCATCGTGCGGCTTCCCAGACTACCTACTCGTACCCGGCGCGCTTCGGAGCTATTCGGCAGGGTCATCGCTCGCTCTGGGCGAGTCTACATGAAACGAACATGGATCACCATGGCCGGCCTGACGAGGAGATGTTCCTCAACAAACCCGCCGAAAACTGCGACAGCCCAACGGTAGAACCTCTGAGAATATTCAAACCCCAAAGCCCCCAGCCTACCGCCGACAGGATGTCGGATCGTTTCAAGTACCCTCCCCCAGCGGCCTCCAAGCTTAGCTTTCCGCTGCCGCCAGGTGCTTCGAGCTCGGCTGCACCCCTCCCTTACCCTGATGATGAGGATCTTCGGATAGGCCAGTCTTCTCAATCTGGTCGGCCTCCGTATCCTAGCGACAACCGGAAGCCGTCCACGAGCAAGATATATACCAGCCCTGCTAGTTCAAGTGGCTCGGCCCGCCTGAACGATACTACCCCTCGACTTGATACGAGTCCCATCGAGAAGAAAGGCCCCGGCCTCGCCGAGCGGCGCGGGACTGCCCCGAAGCCGCTGCCGGGAACCCTGAGCCCTTCGAGTCCTCACGGGGATGACAGTGGTTTGTTCGCAAAACCTCTAGCGCACCAGCAGAAGCCTGCTGCTGTCTCGGCCACGTCTTTCCCTGATTATCACCAGAAACCGTACTATCCACCACCGCGTGGGAACTCGGCCGGCTCGAGCTCAAGTTCGAATAGTAATGCGCGGCCTCAACAACCGACTCAGGATAGTTATCTCAAGATGCCAGAGGATAGTGGGGTGAATCGCTTCGCATCGACGGCATCCACGTCAACCACGAGAGCAAACCGAGGGTCTCCGCCGCCACCCGAAACTCCCATCGTCGAGCCGGGCAACATCCCTGGCGGTGGTATCGAAGCTAGGTATGCTGCCGCTGGCATCTCAGGCACTGCAACGTTGAACAGCTTCCAAAGTGCGGCAGCAACCCAGCGCTTGGCACAGTATGGGCAGCACCCCGCTGCTTCACAACCTGCCCGGCCATGGACACCAACGGAAACGCCAGACCAGCAGCCACATGGCCCTCCAACTGTGTACCAAGGAGTGAATCCCGTAACTAGTCCGACTGCGTCCACCTTTAGCGCCCAGGCCACTCGTCCACCAAACGCTAATGCGCCTCAAAACTCAGATGCGGCTGGAAGGCCGGCTCTGCAAGTTAGCGTCCTTGAGCAGGACTTCCAACGTATGCAGATGTCACCCAGCCCTCCACCGGCCTATTCTAGCATCACGCCAGCTGGCGCCGCCTCTGGATATCCGAATGAGAAACAACGACCGGCACAGGCGGGCTCAGACCCCGCTCCCGCACAAGCCCACGCGGCGTCTTCGCCTCCGAAGAAACAAGACGAGATAGCAGCTGGACTGATATCTCCTGCCCTACAACACCCTGGCCATCCGGCCTTTGCTAATGACCCTCGGCCTGAGAGCCAACTAGGCGGACATCCGGCCCAAGCTACCACTGCCGCAGCCGGAGGCGCTGCCGCCGCAGCGGCTGCCACAGTCGTTCACACCCCGTCGCCGTTTCAAAATGGCCAGGGACCAACGTCACCTCCCCCGTTACCTGAAGGCTGGATTGCTCATCTTGATCAGAACTCGGGCCAATATTACTATATTCACCTCGCCACCCAAGCTACACAGTGGGAGTTTCCGAAGGGGCCAAATCCCATCCACCATGATGTAGCTCCCTTATCTCCGACCGCCTCGACATACGGCAACCCATTAGGCTCACCCATGTTTGGCAAGCAAAGCGCACTTGCTTCGCCGATGTTCCCTCCGCAAACCCCTGGGTACGCAGAGAGTATCATGAGTGTAGCAACAGCGACACCAAGCGCTGCTGGGTTCAGCGGTCCACCTCCTGGGGCTGGTGTGGACATGTACAAGGTTCATCCTACCAACGGCGTTTACTTTGGCCCTTATCTTCGGTACGTGAACATGGATGTCGAAAAGGGGTTATGGCTGGGCAGCATCATGATCGTCACCGATGCACCCCAGCCGCCCACTATTCACATCCACCAAAGTATGGACTTATCGCCAAACCCTCGTCAGCTTGTTCCTCATTCTATATACACCCACCAAAGGTGGCATTTCTATAAGTACGATGTCGATATTCAGATGACTGAAGCGACGGAACGGTGGACGTACGCCGTAACATCACACCTAGGATGCACTCGCTATGAGTTCGTAGTAGCGGGACGGTTCGAGACGGGTTGGCGGTTCATGGCCCATTCCGGTAATGACTTCGCCGCAAGCACATCGCAGAATGAGCGTAGCAAGCTAGGCGGTCTCGGATTTATGTGGAAAGATGTTTTGCAGAAGAACGTCGACTGCGGTGGGTTCCATGTGCAGCTCGGTCTGGGCGACCAAATATACGGAGATAGGCTGTGGAAGGAGGTACCACTCCTGAAGCAATGGCTAGCAACTCCTGGTAAAGAAAACCGGAAAAATGCTTCATGGACAGCGCGCCATGAAGAGGACACTACACATGCCTATTTTCATTTCTATACGAGCCACTTTGACCAGCCCTTCCTACGTGAGGCTTTCGCTCAGATCCCTCACATCTGCCAAATTGATGATCACGATATGTAAGTTTTGTCAATTAACACGATCTAATTATGGGGCTCTAACTTAAGGATATTACAGCTTCGACGGGTACGGATCTTATCCAGACTATATGCAGAACTCTCAAGTATTTAAGAATATCGGTCGGATAGCAGTAGATATGTATCTGCTCTTCCAACATCACACCACACTAGAGATTCTACGGAACGTTAGTCACGATCTGGATCTGTTCACCATTACAGGACAAGGCTGGCACTTTCTGAAGTTTCTAGGCCCAGCTGTTGTAGTCGTGGGTGCTGATGTACGCTCCGAACGGACACAGCACCGCGTGCTCGCCGGCCCTACTTATCAGGGGTTGTTTCCCAAGGTCGCCATGCTACCGCCGAGCGTCCAGCACTGCATCTGGATGGTGTCTGTGCCTCTAATCTACCCGCGTCTAGACACCATGGAGAGTCTGGCTAACACGTTCGCGACGGGTAAAAAAGCGGTAAACGCAGGATATAACGTGCTTGGCAAGGTCACGAGCTCCGTAGCCGGCATCGTAGGTGGTAAGGAAGTCGTAGCACAGGGTTTCAGTCAGGTCAAAAAGGCTGTTGGCAAGTCAGGTCTCATGGGCAATGTCGTCAACCAATTCGGCGAACTCGACATCGGCGAGATCTTGAGGGACATGTGGACACATGAAACGAAGGACCTCGAACGCACATATCTGATCCGGACGCTGCAGGGTATTGCTCATCAAAAAGGCATTCGCATGACTTTCTTATCGGGAGGTGAGTTCATATAGTTTCATCTTGTTTCCTTTTGCATCGCCTTCTTTCACCTCCGTCTTTTCGTATGGAAATTGTAAGTTTGGTATTCAACTAACCGGAAACGTTCCATAGACGTCAATGCCGCAGGTGCCGGCCTAGTACATGATCCCTCACACCCAAGCGACCACAAGACCATGTACCAGATCATTACATCGCCCATCGTAGCAGCGCCGGCGGCGAACTACATCCTAAAAATGCTGCACAGCAACAAGACGTACTACGTGCCACCTAACGGACAGAAATCGTCGGCGGACGTACTAAGCGACACCAAGGAAGACATGATGGAGATCTTCCACACGGACGCGAGCGGAAACCCACGCGAACTCAAGAAACTTATGGGACGACGCAACTATGTCGCCGTCGTCGCCTATGATCCCGAGGCCATTGCCGGGACGCAGTATGCCGCGTCAGTCCATAGTGGCAGCGGCAGCGCGGGGAACGGCAACGGGCTCAGTAAGTTGAGTCTTGCGGTCGATTTCGTCGTTCAGGGTGACGGCGCATTCACTACGCCTACGAAGTACGGCCCGGTTATCGTCCCGCATCTGGAATTTGGGAGGTGAGGGGTCTTTCTCTAGTTTGGGTATGGATATGGGGATAGGATGGCGATTGTTGGATTATTGAGTGTTGAATATGGAAGGTCTGGAGTCAGTCGTGAAACGAAGACACGAGACGGGATGAGAGATGTCTTTATGATACCTTATAAGGGTAATGAGGGGTTAGGGTAGGAGCGTTTTTTAAGTATATCTTCCTCTATAACTACGATAGGCGTCATCCCATGAAGGTAGTGAAAAGTGGGTTGCGGTTCTGACATTATCTAGCATAGGCGCTCTCTCGACGTGGTATATATGTTGAGTACATTAAGCAAGTTGAGGCAGAAAGAAATTTAAACGATTAATAGTTCAAAGCTCTTGGCACACATATTTTCCTTCATTTTTCTTTCTCTCTTCTTTTATTGCCTTCTTTAAAATATTTGACGTATTGTGACGAATTGACGATGGGGATCAATCCTTATTAACTATGATATAATGTCGATACACAGGGATATTCTTAAAGAGCTTCGATATCTCCTCTCTAAAACCGTTCTTTTGAACCCTTTTTATTTATTTCTATTGCTAATATGGATAGCAGCAAACTTTATCTCAGGATATAGATAGCCATTAAGTCGAACGCGAAATCCTGCTTTTAAGTTTTTATTTTCTCTTCCGTTTGATTTTTTCTTCTTACGGTTTCTATTTCTCTTTATTGAATGACCTCCTCGATCACTCGCTAATCTTCTAGCACCTAGAGTCTCTAGTCTAAAGTCTAAAATCTCAAGTGGCACGTTAATTCTCGGCCTAAGGTGGCCGTTAAACATCGAAGAGCTCCTTCAGGATACGACGGGTATCGTCGGGGTCCTTGACTGAGTGGCCAGTGACGCGCGGGTCGGTGTAAATCTCCCAGTCGTTACCACCTTTGAAGGTCTTGTCGCCAAAGAAATGGATTGTATTGTATTCGATGCCGTTGGGTTTCTTGGCCTCGTCCTCGAGGTGTCGTATACAGTAGGTCTTGTCCCAGCCTGTGGGGAATACGTCGAAGGAGAGCTGGCCGCCGATGGAGTAACTATTTGAGGGGGTTCTGTTAGACTCTTTTTCGTCTATTTTTCACCGCTACATAGTACATGGTGTATATGCTATTTTGGATATTAGGAGGGGATATGACGAAAAGACGTACGTCAAGTCTAAGTGAGTGAATCTCTCTCTCAACTTCTCGATAAAAGCGGGCCGTACACCGTGCTCGAGATCATACTTCTCGAAGGCAAGGCGCTCCTGGAGGTTGGCATTGCGGCCGATGGGGGAGACGTTGATCATGCCGTTGCGGAACTCGACGAAAGTGCCGCGCTTGACGGGGATGTCGAGGTCGGCGACGTAGTGCAGGATGAAGTTGACGAGCTCCTTGTACTGGGTCTCGCCGATCCACTGGATGAAGCTCGTGCTCGGCAGCGTCTGGCCCAGCTTCCAGGCGGTCAGGCCGTTCTCGCTGAAGCTGAAGTCGAACATGCTCGTCACGGGGCGGTCAGCGCTTCCCAGCTGTTCCTGCTGCTTCGACAGGTCCGAGCCGCCCACGTAGCCTATGGCCACCTTCTGCCGCAGCGCCGCGAGCGTGGCCAGCATCTCAGGGCTCGCGCTGCGGCGAGCGGGCGATAGCGTGCCGTCTACGTCGAACAGAACGATGGTATTCTTGATCGGTCGTTCCTCTAGGGGAGGATAGGCGGGAGTGGTCGAGCCCATGATTGCGGCCGAGACTGAAGTAAGCGAGAGCAGAGGAGAGGGGAGGTTCAATGTGTGTGTGATGTGCTTATGCGACTTCTTACTCTTCAATTGGGAGTTTGAACTGGAGGAGGAGGAGCAGAAGTGGTTATATAGGGGAGTCGTCGGTACAACGCATCACACACACACACACACACACAGAGAGAGAGAGAGAGAGAAGTGGAATACCTGGTAGACAAACACTCTCGTCCATTGATTGGTACCAATTCCGATATAGGTAGCTACCTAGGTACATGTAGAGAGAAAATACCCCTCCTACGCAGTAAAAGGAGCCTGGTACCACCTATACTACAAGTATCTAATGGCGGGGTTGCTCGAGCCAGACTCGAGCTGTCTTGATAAAGTACATAAAGTACATAAAGTACAGGGGCTATGAGATGGGGCGGGCCAATGGAATCTAGACGCGCTAAACGTGGGGTGATCCCGCACACTACTTAGTATACGTACCTAAGTACCTAGGTACTAAGTACCCAGGTAGAAAGCAGGCCTCTCATCTCGTGTCGTGAGATTAAAGGATGAATACAGCCTCACAATCTTCATCACATGCTCTCGTAAAAAATAACACCGTGTTTTCAAGACAATTTCTCATCGTCAGGTACCTTAGCTAGGGACTCGTAAGCTTTTGATAAGGACACATCTTTCACTCATCCATAGCGCATACAATCATCAAGCATATATATGTACAGTACCTACTTACCTACGCATAGGAGGTACGGTTATGGGGAAAGATAGTTACACGAAGAGAGAGTCGACATACCTAAAGTTGAGAATACCTAGTAAATTAGGTCCGTTCAGCTGTGGGTAAGGTATGAGACATCATCATCTCTATCTCATCTGATCTTCTTTACGAACCATTTAGAAACAAACGACTTCAGCAAGTGATTTAAAGTACCGGTACACTATGAAAAAGTTCAGCTGCACGGGAACGGCTGTAGTATTCTTCATTCTCCAAAAACAAATAAGTGGAATTGTTAACCAAGCCAGCCAGCTGACATTGTGTCTTGTCCCATCTGATCAGAGGGACTAAGAAGAGAAATATTCGTACAGCCAAGGACCTTCAAATCATCGATACCCCAGTTCTCACTTCATGCGCCACCTCACTTGCATCGATTGTCTAGGTGCATCAGATCGTGCGAGTTTGACTGAGTACGATGAGTGGCGAGGACGCGTCCAGCCCTTACTCGGCATCAGTCTTCTGCTTCGGAGCACTCTCGTCCTCGGCTTTTCCTTGACCCTCAACCTCGTCGGACCCCTTCTTCGACCGACTGAATACGCTGCGGAGCTTGCTGGCGGTCCCGCCTTGCTGCTGCTTGGCCTTCTCCGCCGACTCGACCTTGCCAGTCTGCTGCTCTTGACCCGGCTGTTGCTGGTCCTCGCCCTCGACGGCGCCGGTGCCGTCTCCTGTAGTGATCTCGTCCTCTTTCTTGAAGCCGTCCGTTGTGACCGCCGTGTTGGCTTGAACTGGAGACAGAGATGCGTCCACGCCCTCAGTTTGGTGTCCTGTGGCGGGGACAGTGGTGAGGGTTGGGTTAGTGTGGCTCGTCATCGTGAAATTGGAGTGACTCTTAAATGATATTATCAAGGTGGATCAGAAGACAAGAGATGGTTGTGGAATTCTTATAAGTGCAAGACGTCTTGTCTACCGGCTTCTACCATCACTTCTTCAGAGTCAACCTCTACGCTTTTATATCCTGCATAATTTGATTCGTAGCACCGTCGACAGACACGATAGTAAGGCCGGCATGCTCCGGTTCCGTCTCGTCAGATTACGTGGCCTTCTAGTTGTGCAATGACATGGTAGTTTGCTTCTGGGGTCGCCATGCTCACGGCGGACAGGCTGGCTCGTTGCGTCTTGCAACTGCCGAAGCCGGTCTATCGCCTAACACAGATACGGGTTCCTGATCCCGTGTCATAAGAAGTCCGATGGCGTGCCTTTTGTGTGGGCGAGGTTCTACCTCAAACTGCAGTGTAAGGAGAGATGTGGGCTGCATCATTGGCTATCTACAAAGAAGCGTCACACCTAGTTGGCCACGACAACTCGTCACACGCTACACTACGAACCATTCATCACACCGCATCCCACCTGGAAATATCGGGCCTGTGTGAATATACTGTTAAATGTATTCGCGGATATGGGTATTGGAATTAGGTGCTTTGTGGCGATGCCGCAAAGCACATGCCAACTCGGCACATCACCATGTTCAACATGCCCAACATGACGTATATGGAGTTTGATTGCGCGCGCGAATGATTGGATAATTATGCTACGTCCTGCCAGACTCCGGTAATTTCGATTACAAGGTTGAGTACGGTGCTCGCTGTCCAGAGCCCAATTAGCCCCCAACCTATCCTCTTGGTCATCATCCATTTATTCATCGGCACGATCACAAGTAGCGCAAAGAGCGTTATGAGTAGCGCAAGGGTCGAGACCATCAATGTTCCCGTGACTTGGATACGGTATGGCTGGTAGTGGTAAGGCTCGTCAGGATGTTTGCTGTGGTGCTTGTTTGCAGCATGTATGGTTTGATAGGCACCACCGAGACCGATGCCGAGCAAAATGTTTAACAGAGGTCCACCGAAGCATGCCGACCTAATAGAACGTCAGCATATTTCTCATAGTTCAGTTGAAGGCAAACACGTACAGTGCCATCACAGGATAACCCAGCCGGGCTACCGTAACATCAGCGACCAGGTCACCCACAGAATTGCCGACGGCAAAGATCGTGAGACCTAGAATCGCTTCTGATATGTCTAATATGACACCAAATGCTTTCATCACTCCTACTACCTCACCCGCCACAGTGGATATCCAAGCAATGGCAATAACAAACCCAAGAAAACAGAATGCAACATGGTACTTCGGTCTACAGTTAGGGGACGTAGTTGTCAGGAGCACGCCCAACAATACGAGGGAAGAGACCAGAGATATCAGCAAAGCCCTCACCAGAACCTTGACAGGATTTTCTAGGTCTTCGGCCAAGTTAGCCCATACGACCACCACGCAAAATAACGGACCAGTAAATATTTGGAGTATCAGTAACCAACGATTCCAGCCTTGATCTTCATCTACTATCGTTGAAATTTCATGGCCCAAGTCTGGGGGAGGTTTTGGGGTTTGCACTTCTATGGTGGGTTGGATTGGCGCAGTCGAAGTTTCAGAATCCATGACAGTGATTTGGGAACCGTCATTAGTACGGCTTGGTGACGGACTACGGCTCGCTGTTCTGGACAGGGTGCTTCGTCTGTAGCGCTGCCACTCTGTTTCCTGTTCGACTGCTTCGTCAAACTCAATAGCAACTGGGGGTATCGCATGTAAGTGACTCAACGACGGCTGGTCTATGATGATGTCATCAGAGTCGTCTTGAGCTGTCTCAGTCTCCACCACCGGTAACGTTATGACTAGCAAGAAAATGCTCGGTACAGATATAACACTAACGAATTTGTCCCAAATAGACTTGGCACGCCATGCTTGTAGGGTAGGGAAGAGGGTGCTTAGCATTATGTGTGGCGGAGGCAAGATCCTATAAGGCCACCACTTCACGGGCTTTGGGCCCGTATGCCCGGTCAAGCTTGAACCTGTAGAAGGTGGCTCCACGGCAGGGGATGGAAAGTTTAGGTGCGGCGGTTGTTGCGTACTTGGGGTCATCGCAAGGGGCGAATCTGTAAATCCCGGGAAAGGAGAAAGTTGCGGTGTTGATCTCTCGCTATTAGAGGGACTTTGTGTATGTAGCTGATGTAATATAGGGGTTAATAACCTAGGTTCATGTTCATATTCATGTTCATGGGAAGGTGCCTCAGATAATCTGTCAATCAAAGGAGGAGGGGCCAATCTACCGCCTATTGTATGAGGAATAGGGGGTCGAGCTCCATCGCCGATCAGCTGCCGGTCTGATATATCGGGATCGATTGTTGCGGGGACATCTCCTGAAGACAGTGCACGATTTCTAGTTCCTTGGAACGCTGCGCTATGGTCTATAGCAGAAGACGGGTTGGCCTGTCCCTGAGTCGGAAGAAGAGGACCGACCGGTAGGTGGCTAGTAGTAGAATAGGCACGGCTATGGATTGACCTCATGCGCACGTTTCCCTCTCTCTGTAGTGATGCTAGTACAGATCTAAATTCAAGAGCGCCAACCAAACTTGGCCGGATTGGGGTGATGGTCGTATTGCTACGCCGTCCTCTCGGCCGGTTGACTCGCATGCTGCTTGTTACTTCAGCTGCAACATGTTGGTTCTCGTCGGATTGATCGTCCCCATATTCATCAACACTGCCATTATCGACCAAGGGTGTCCGCTCTAATGCCTCTATATCTATAGGGGCAGGCATGCGTCCCATCGACGTGGAAAGATCCTCATCATCGGGATTATCTCGGTAAGGTTCTAGCTCGTCGTTGCCATGGTCACCGGCGGTTCTGTAGAAATGTGCTCGAGAAGCGGCTTCTTTGGCTCGCCGAGCACTTCGTCTCTTAGTGTAGGCGTGCCAGCCAACGACGACGATTACATAGAAGAGATAGAAGCCAATCATAATAGAGCACTCCACAAAGTGCAGTTGTCCGTCGAAGAGAAAGCCCACAGCAAAGCCCACGGCTGTTATAAAAAAGCAAATGTCTCTGACGAAAGTCTTCCTTGCTACCCTGAATTCACGCACCAAGGCCATGGAGCCGGCGACGACGGTGGTGATGAAGCCAGCAGCACCAATCAGCTCGCCAACGGCCATGCTGCCACTGTTGGAGCCCATGGCGGCAAAGGTACTGAAGACATCAGGCGAACCGTTTCCAAAAGCCAAAAAAGTCACACCAGCCAAACTCTCGCTAAGTCCAAGAAAGGTAGAGATAGTGCTCAAATTGACGCTAAAAAAGTCACTCGCAGCAATGCCAATAGTGGTAAACAGCAAGCCAAGCCAGAGAACTAGGATAATAAAGGCCAGAGGCTGCACGTGACCGAGGCGGCAGTAGTAGAGAGTCAGGTACTCGAAGAGGCCGGCCTCCTCATCGTGACAATTGCGCTTGACGAAGGCGCATTGATCGGGTGCGCTGTGAACCAGGCGGCAGTCCTCACCCGACAGAGGGGGCACGCTGCGCTGTTCATGGCGATGACGCGTATATGTAGATCCCACGGCTGATGTAGACAACTTCCTGAGCGCGAGCGAATATACAGCAAGGAAGCTAAAGATAAGGACGGTAGCGTAAAGCGGGCGAGTATCGAGGACCTTTCTTCGACGTAGAATGCTGGCGTTGCCGGCGGTGGCGGCCATGTTGCGTTATCACTGGAATGAATACTCAAACGCCGGGCGACGACGACGCGCGTTAGAACGACACCATTGCCGGGAGCGTCGATGACAAGCTTTGGCGCGATCCGAAGTTGCTGGAAGGAGGCAGTAATATTATGTCATTGCTCAGGAGTACGAGATGGGATGATGAGATCAGAGATTGGGTGCGAGCGAGAAAGAGGACGACGGCGTCGTCGTTGTCGTAGGGTCGAAGGCTGCTGTAACTGTAACACTACATCCTATCGAAGCAGCTCGATTAATCAATCCACGCTTGACACATCACTTTTCTTTGGAGCTCAATCAAGATGGATGAATTGGCGTCCTCCTGCCAAGGCCTTACGACTACGTAATAGGCGTGATAAGCTGCCCAGAACAGGAAGTGGTGAGCCCTTTTTTAGGCATCGATCCCCCGTATCCCTGTATACACATACTGTACCTCGGGGCAGAACCTTAGAACTCTGGGCACATCACGTATGCGGACACACAAGTATGCATATGTACGGCTCGTAGCATTGCAGATGCAACTATGCGTGTCTATTTTTAAAGTACATAGGCATGTAAGTACCGATGTCCAGACCTATCCACTGTACATGTAATTAGGTATTAATCCCCGGGTAGAACACCTGCTTTAAATCATTCTCTCTTTCTTCCTGGGTTAACAATGCCACCGTTAGAAAAGATAAACTCTTCAGAATCATGTTTATTAGTATTTAAAAACGCCATGGGACTTGTGAGCGTGGCTGGTAACTATGTGATGCTGCCAAGACTATCGAAATGATCTGTTAGTAATGTACTCATTTTCATTCGCGGCCAAATTACTGGGGTATACTCCTAGTCAGTGAAGGTATGTAACAGTAGAGGTTTGGAAATCCACATACACGTAGAATTACGCATTTATAATTTATGCCTTCTACTATCACTTCGCAGGAGATAATGTAGGTACCCTATTCGGACGCTTTTTCCAACGGCAATGATACCTAGGTATATTTGAGATCGTCCCATAGGTGATTTTGTATCAGCTATACGCGATATCATAGTGCGAGTGACAAGAGAGACAAAACAACTTAAGAACCTTGAAACTGGTTTCTCTGAAATCCATGCTGTCACTGCTCACGTGGTAATAGACAAAGACTGTCTGTTGAAGAAAGCCTCATCATTATGGGTGAAGCTAAGTTAACGACATCATTTTCAATACCTACCATTTCCATCCATCCTGACCCTGGATCTCAAGTGGAGAAGTAGCTATTCTTATCGTGTCCATTATCTTATCGTCTATCAGCAGCAACCTGTGTAGGTAAGCTTATCAGGTAGGTACCCGTGCGGACTCCACTTCCGTCCACACCTACGAAGGGCACAAGTGCTTCTTTGGTGTGGGTCATTGACTTGCGAATGACAGGTTGACTTGCGAAAAACAGTGGTACATAGTTTTGTATGTAATTTACACCAAATTTAAAGTATATATGCTTTAACTTGTTATGTTTTTCATAGAGATGCCAAGACTAGCCCATATACAATTAAAGCTATTATTCAGACCTAGCAATTAGACCCCTTCAACCAACCACTCCCACCAGCC